>WBZZ01004123.1:112500-155000 GCA_019918135.1 Paulinella micropora | reverse complement strand
CCGTCGTCGTCATCCTTCGCCTTTTGCTTAGCTTCAGCCTGGATTTCCGACCTCCATGCGAAGACCTCCCGTATGGGCGCAACATATTCCCAGCACTCGATCGAGCTCAAATCCGCTCTCACCTGCGCGAACCAATCGTCCCAGCTTCTCCCCTTTACACCATCGACGAACGCTGGCACCTTGCCTTGCAGGACCACGGTCGCCGCATCTCTTGCCGCAGAAGAACTCATAACCCAGTGTATTGATAAATCCGGTAGCTTAAGGTTGACAGAGGCCGGGTTGAATCCGGGACACTTCGGTTGTTCGCTGTTGAACAGATTGTGAGATTATTTTAATTGAGGTAGACAAATTGCCGCCAATAAAAGGGCGGTAAACTGAGGCACATGGCCTGCTGATTAAAACAGTTGTCATGTTACACCCTAACATAAATTGTCAGTGTGGTCCATTGAGGTCAGTCCTATCAAGTTACAAATATAATATATAAAGAGTAACTGCCGACAAACAGACTAAGAGCTACATTCTGTTGTAATGCGCTCGTCAGTCCATGCGGTCGTTGTGCGCTGAACGTGCGGAGTCGAGACGACGCAGATGACGATGAGTCGCGACGGGTGCGAGCTTCGATCGCGTAGGTCTGATGCCGGGCTGTTCGGACTCCTTCGTTAGAACCGGGCGCGTCGATTTCTGAATTTGTGTCATATATGTTCTATTTCATTTGTAACCATATGACGTGTGACTTAGAAAAATCTGAGTCGTCAGTACAACTATGATGTCTCGAAGTGGATTGATAGAAGGTAACATAATAAAAGCAACATAAATGAAAAATAGTTCCATTATATCAAATATCGCATTTGAACATAAAACATGTTGTAATGTTATATATCAAATGTACCACTAACTTCATGAGACGTCATTTTCAATGTTAAAAATAAATGCGTCAATCACATATTCACGTTTTGCAACCTTAATCATGCAACTTCATAAATACACAAAATTACTACATTAAAATTAAGATCTGTATGCATCTATCCGACTTATGACGAAATAGATCAAGCATTTCAATGCTGGTAACGAATAAGAAGCGCTTATGTAAATAAAATGATGCAAAATCGACAGATCGGAAGCAATGCCAACAATTCTACCTTTGTGAGATGTATCTATCCTATACTTCCCTGATTCCGATTGATGTTCGATTCGCGCGTCTGAAAGAACTACCTGATTAAGAAAAATGAACAGTAAGTCAACAATAACATGCCATAACTATTGATTATGCTGTTTCCTCTCATAGGTTGCTCCCCCTGAGAATATTCTATCCTGCGGCTAAGTCCTGTGACTTTAGCTCGCTTTCCATACTCTCTTCTCCCTAAGCTCCTATCTCAGTCAATGAACTCGTTGCATAGCTCGTGCGCTTCTCAGAGTCGGCTCGGGCCTTCTTACACCTGAGTATGATACATGCGTATGCGAAAATTTGCGTAAATTGCTGTTAGGAAAATTAACGTATTCGTTGGTCACGAAAAATTCGAAATTAACAATATTACCGATGTTTATTCCATTTTAATCGTGAATTTATCCAAAAGATAATCCATCTGATCTTTAGGAAGGTGCTTAGTTAAAACATCACCGATTTTCTCATCTGTACTTATCTTCCGAAATTTTACGATTCCGAGAGTTTCCAGTTCATGCAAATAGTGTTCTTCTACGAGAAGATGCTTAGTTCGTGGTCCCGCTAAACCTCGCTGCGCTGCTAAGATTGTTTGTGCATTATCTTCGAACACATCAACGGGATTATTTTGTGCTAAGCCTATCTCGGTGAGAATGTTTTTGACTGCCATCATCTCACGAAGCGCTTCGTTAGCAGCGATGATTTCGGCGTCATTGGAAGAAAGAGCTACTTTAGTTTGTCTCTTCGACAACCAAGCTACTGGGCTGCCGCCGACGAGTATTACGTAGCCGGTTCGCAACTTACCAGTCTTGAGACACGCTTTGTGCGCGGCATCCGGATAAATGGAAATTTGTTCGACCAACCCGGATCTTGTGCCCGATTTGAATCGCAAACCCCGTAAATTCTTCAAGTAGCGGATGCATTTGCCTAATCGCGCGTAAGCAACTCCCGCGTCGATTGTTTGCATAACGCTCGCGGCATTTACAGCTTCATCGATGTCCGGTCTTGTCATATTTGCTACAAATAGGAGACTACCGACTATCTGGGGAATTGAAAATTGTCTGAGCTTGGCTGAACTGTGCATCGGGGCAGGATCGATTTTTGTGCCCGGGGTAGCGCTTGGCTTAGAATCAGCGTAACCAAAAAACTTGACTACCTTCTTCGCGTATGTGCGCTGGTGCACAATTATCTCTCCGTCCTTTTGTTCGATCTCCATGCCTTTGAACTCTCAGCTACGCCTAGCCTTTTGATCGGGAATCGCTTCTCGAGGCTATCGCAAAAGTAGCTATAAGCTTTCTCGCTGGGGGCAATGAATATAAGGTCGTCTACGTGAAAGACTATTATGGTTTTACTAACGTGTACTCCCTTTTGAATAAACATGCAAGGGTCTGCCTTAAGAGGCTCAAACCAAGCTCTCGTACAAGTTCTGCGAATAGATCGTACCACCTTTTGCCTGCTTGTGGGGCTCCGTATAAAGCTTTAGTGATCTTTAGTAACATCCCTTCGCGTCCTTTCTCGGTTACACCGGGTGGGGCGCGAGCATACACCGGGTCTTTCATGAGCGCATTGAGGTAATACTATGCGTTCTTGAAGTCTACGGCATATATTTTGTTGCCTAAGCTTACTGATAGTTTGAATAACAGTAAGACTGATCTATGGTTGGCACATGGAACGTAAAGCTGTTCGGGGTTATAACTGGTGCCTGGCTCAAGTTGATTTCCCCGTAAAGAGAGTCGTGACTTAACGAATTTTACGCCCGCTTCGTCAGTCTTAACTTTATGAACCCAAAGTAAACCTACGGGTTTGACTCCTGCCTTCCTAACTTCATCGGCCGTCACCCATTCATAGGCTTTAAACTCCCTTAACGCTTTCAGTTCATTATCGATTCCTTTTTGTAAGTCTTTCAGTTTCATTCCTTCTTCAACTAAGTCTGTGGGTAGATGAATATAAAATAACCACTCGCTTGCTTCATCATAAGAGATGCAATTATCCATATCATTCAATATATCATTCATGAGCGTAACATGATACGTGGATGTAGAACTTAAGTCAGTTTGCTTCCTCTCTCTCTCTCTCTTGCCTGTGACTATTTTGGCTGAGCTAACACTGTTGCTTTGCTCCCAAGTTAGTCCTTTTGGCGGGGGCTTATTCTCAATGTACCGGTTTGGATCGGTAGGAGGCTCTTCTGGGGCAGTGAAATCAGATGAGGGCATCGGTCCTGTACTAAGGTTTGTGTCCTGATCGTCAGCTAAGCTTTGTTCAATACTGATCTCGTCTTGCTGGTCTGATTTCTGCTCTTCCTGTAATCCTTGCTCGTGAGTTGGCGAATCTGGTCTCATCGCTCTCTCAAGTGGTTGGATTGTCGTATGCTCGTGTGTCGTTACTTTGAAGTGTGGTTGTTGATCCTCATCTTCATCGTCTAGAATGGCTTGGATTGGTGAAGGTTGATCTGTGGTGATTGTGTCTTTCTCACTCTCCCCCTCAGATTCGTCACTCCAATCTATCTGGGCGGTCACGCCTGACAGGGGTCCTATTTTGCGCGGGTTAAATCTAGCATTACGAACGCCAGCTATTACTCGCTTGCCATCCCATACACGATACAATTCTCTATGTATGTCGTATCCTACTCACGTAACTACTTTGCCGGGCATAGCTCCCTTGCCGTCTGTCTTACCTATGTGCATTACTCCTCTACTACCGATAGGTTTTAACTGATGCATTGGGGGCTTTCTACCGAAAAGCTGTTCGTATGGGGACATACCCTTACGGGAACCAATGGTTGCCGGGAGGATGTTCCAAAGTGTGGATGCTGTATGGTTTCCATTTCCAAACCAGCATGAATGCGCATAGCGTGTGCGGGTCCTCCTGTCGTTTGGTTCATTCTTTCCGCTACCGGATTGCCATCTTTATCTCCTGTAGCTGCTTCTTGCCACACTATGCCTGGGTATTCCCTGCGCACCTCTGCGGGAGCAGTGAACTCCTGATCACAGCGTATTTCCTTGACTTTATTACTTGTTTGTGTTTCAAAGAAGCTGATGGCCTTCTTGAGACAAGTAATAAACTCATTCTTATGGGCAAGATAGAAATCTAACGTGTAACTGGAATAATCATCAGTCACGGAAAATTTATATCTTTTGCCTGTCCTTGACATTACACGCCAGGGTCCTTGCGTATCTAGGTGTAAAATCTCTCCTGACCTATTGGCTCTGCGAATATGATTAACCGCAAATCTAGGAAGAACCTTAGGTTTCCCGATCATGCATGGTTCGCATGTGGCACACCCTTCCTTTGCGCTTTCCAAAGTTCCTCTAGGTCCAACCATTCTATAACCAGCCGCATCTGCGAAAGCAGTGGCTTTTCCGAAACCGAAATGTCCTATACTAGCATGAAGGATACCTATTTCTATTGGCTTCCGTTTGTCAGTGCTAGCGGGGTATTTAACAAACAAGATTGCGTTGTTGGTCCTATCACTATCTCTATTGTTGCTTAGCTTGAATCTATCGCTATTTTTGACTGATACGGGGCTTCCCTCCCCAATTGCCCCAACACGGATTCTCTCTTGGGTGCTCCTGAGGGAACATACCGCTGATTAATGCGAAGCGATTTGTCCTTCTTCGTGTCCATCGATACAAGAGATTTTGTCAATCTCCCCCTGACTAGTATATCCCTGGGGTCTACCTTTATAGGTTTCTTAAGGATAAACATCTGACCATTTTGGTGTACCACAGCTCTGTGGTGAAAATGATCCATGGGTCCAGTGGGTGCAATGTTGATAGGCATAGAGGGGTCATAGTACGCTGCCTTTGCTATAACATGGGGCTTGGCATTACCATCTACTCTAGCTAGTTGCATATACCTGCCTTCTCTGTCTTTCTCTCACAGTTTCCAGTTTTGAAGTTCACGGGTCTTACTTTCGTCATGTTCGTCATTAAATGAGAATCTCGACAGATGTATTGTGAGGCTCCACTATCCTGGTATATGTGTGTCGGGTTTGGTCTATCTTTCGCATTGATCAATACCATCTCCCTGTCTCGCGCTACTGTACTCACGTCTTTCTCTGTCTTGTGAGTCACTGTTGCTGTGTCATCCTCTTCGTTTTCTTCTTCGTCCTGTTTTTCTTCTTCCTCTTGTTCTTCCTCTTCTTCTATCTCTTCTGACGAATAAGCTGCGAGTGCGTCCCTAAGTCGAATTTCGTCTGAGTCTCGTTCGTCGTCGCTGTTGAGCTCGTACATCTCATCATCTTCTTCTTCCTCTGACTTTTCTTCTTTCTCTACTTCATCTATCTCTTCCTCCTCTTCGTTGCGTGTAGAAGGGAATAGTTGGCGTTCAGTAGTTGTGTTGGAAGGAGTGGCGATCGTACTCTTTCTTGTGCAGTGGAATGAGTGACAATTGGGTCTTTTTCGACGCTGTAGGGGCTAGTTCTTCTCACTTTGTGCAGTACGTAAACTGCCTCTATCGCTTTCATTACGTCTGTGAGGAAATCATCTGGCTGGTCGTCTGCTGTCCACACTACCTGTCTGTCTGAAGTCCATTGACAACCTTGAGTCATGACTTCTGCTAAGTGTGCGAGGGTGTAGAAGTTTATGGGTGACACATTAGGATTGGGCCTAGCCTGATCATTTACCACTACTAGACCTGCCTGCCTGAATGCGTGACTAGTAAGGTATCTACCCACACAGTCATATACTGCACGCATGGGAAGATGTGAGCCACCACCACACCCTATCTACGCAAATCTCAAGCGTGGTTACTTTCTCACACCCAAACAGAGAACACTGGTTTATGAGCAGCTAGATAAGAACGGGCACCCTAGGTGTCAAGGTAGGAACACAAAAGGAGAACAGTGTGGGATTTCTCGCAACCCCAAATTTTACGGTGCCCCTAATCTCATGGCAAAACGGTTCGCATATGGTTCGTTTTGCGGCTATCATGCCGAACAAGACCCCTTGTTTCCCTTCATAGACCTAGCAAGACCGGCAGCAGAAAGACCTAGTAAGAATAGCAAGTTCCCAGACGAAGCAGGACTGATAGCTGTAGCCTAACAGTACCTAGAGTTGTACGGCAACATTCAGGGTTACAATCAGCTGAACCAAGAGTGGTGTTACTAGCCCGCAGTGAAGGCGCACGAGTTTCAGGTACAGCCGTCACGCAAACTCAACCACCTGACGAAACAGTATGCGGAAAAAACGGGCCGGATCCAACAGGTTGTGTACGGTAGTGGACAGAATAGCTTAGCTGGTAGAGCAGTAGAGCATGGTAGACAACCCCACCCACTGCATCCAACACCTGAAAGGCCAATACCAGAAAGTCCAATACCTGAAGCACCCACACCCGAAACTGTCACGTATGTTGAGGAACACTTTGAAAACACAACACCAGAACAGGCAACCCCTCGCACCCCAGAAGGAGGGTGGTGACTGTGCTCTTTCACTCTTTCTCTCCATCTTCTTTTTCTGTTGTTTCTTAGATGAGAGGGTAGTGGTTTGCGACTGTGCTCTTTCACTCTTTCTCTCCATCTCTGCTTGCTGTTGCTTTTGTCTACGAGCTTGCTGTCTGCTGCTCTGCCGTCTATTGCTAGTCTGTTGACTGCTTGTCAGTTGAGTGCTAGTTTGTTGGTTACTGACCTGTTGAGTGCTGTCCTGCTGACTGCTAGTTTGTTGACTACGGCTGCTGCTTGTCTGTCGACTGTTGTCTTGCTGTCTGCTGTTCTGCTGACTGCTAGTCTGTTGACTGCTGCTGCTTGTCTGTCGACTTTTGTCTTGCTGTCTGCTGTTCTGCTGACTGCTAGTCTGTTGACTGCTGCTGCTTGTCTGTCAACTATTGTCTTGCTGTCTGCTGCTCTGCTGACTGCTAGTCTGTTGACTGCTGCTGCTTGTCTGTCGACTATTGTCTTGCTGTCTGCTGTTCTGTTGACTGCTAGTCTGTTGACTGCTGCTGCTTGTCTGTCGACTATTGTCTTGCTGTCTGCTGTTCTGCTGACTGCTAGTCTGTTGACTGCTGCTGCTGACTTGCTGAGTGCTGCTCTGTCTAGCTGATCGTCGTCTAGCATTAGGCTTCTCTTCCTCTTCGGGGTCTAAGCTTCCACCCATGACAACGAACACAGAGGGAGAATCATTCTCGTGTTCTGCGTTATCCTGTTCTTCCTTTTCAGGCTTTTCTTATCCTTGCTCCTCGTCCTGTTCGTCAGAGGCTTGCTCTGCGACAGCGACAGTGGATCTCGGGGATTTCTTAGACGG
The DNA here is from genome assembly GCA_019918135.1 of Paulinella micropora. Lineage (NCBI taxonomy): Eukaryota > Cercozoa > Imbricatea > Euglyphida > Paulinellidae > Paulinella > Paulinella micropora. The sequence continues at coordinate 147,605 of WBZZ01004123.1, read as the reverse complement.
TTTTGTTCCTGTCTGCCTACGTTTCTTGTCAAGAGGGCAATCCTTACGGGGGTGTTTACCTTTGCCTTTCTTGCAGCTATTCTTAGTGCAGGTGCTCTTGCACTCAAACGCTAAATGACATGTCCCGTTGAAATTGAAGCAACGTCTTGTTTCGCTTTCTGACAATCCCATACGAAAACGAGCGTTTGATATCTATCTGTGACTCAAGTTTGCAAAAACCAACTTTGACATTCCTGCCGCTGTGCTAATTGAAAGAGCAGTGCATGGTGGCACCAGTTCCGTTGCAAGCGCGGCGATGGTTTTTTATACAGGTGGATCAGACCCAGTACTTACCACACAGCCTGCAGCAACAGCTGCAACAACAACAACAACAACAACATCAACAACAACAACCGCAACAACCACAGCAGCAACAACGACAACCGCAGCAACCACAGCAGCAACAATGACAACAACAACAACAACAGCAGCAGTTGCATGTTGTAGATTTAGAGGAAACAGACGAAGAGGAAACAACAACATCAGCAACATCAACAAGGACAACCGCAACAACGACAGCAGCATGCGAAATTGGAAGTTGTAGATTTAAATGACACAGACGAAGAGGAAGAAAAAAATAACAAGTAAGAGGAGGACCCGCACGAGGTGAAGAAGAAGAAGAAGAAGAAGAAGAAGAAGAAGAAGAAGAAGAAGAAGAAGAAGAAGAAGAAGAACAACAACAACAACAACAACAACAAGAAGAAGAAGAACAAGAAGAAGAACAAGAAGAAGAACAAGAAGAAGAACAAGAAGAAGAACAAGAAGAAGAACAAGAAGAAGAAGAAGAAGAAGAACCTGTCCTATCCCTTCGTGAATAAAATCAATATACATAATGAAAAAGTACAATATTAATATTGAAATTATGTAATATAAATAATGCAGTTTTACAATATAAATTGTTTTTAATATAAATATTGTAAATAAGCAATATAATTATTGCAATCTTAATATTGCTTTTTGCAATATTAATATTGCAAAGATTTCAATATTAATATTGCTTAATATTGCTTTTCAGCAATATTAATATTGCATACATTTCAATATTAATATTGTTTTTTTTAAAATATTAATATTACATCAATTTCAATATTAATATTGCTTTTTGCGATTTTACATGTCAGTCCGAAACGATTGGAAACATAACAAACATTTCCAAGGAAGAAATTTTTATTATATTTCCAATTGTTCCAGACGTGCCCTCACATCAGTTGTGTACTATCCCCAACGATAGCTCAATGGAAGAGTAAGTCGGTAATATAACCAAACACAGTCCTCAAAAAAGAGAATGATGTCTCGTTATATTAGCTCAGTGACGCAAAGACAAAAAGCCGCCAAAAGACCAGGATCAAATTGGCATTTCAGACGTGTCCGGCCAGACGAAATCTATAAATAAGTTTTTTACCGGATAATTCGGGGGGTGATGTCCACAGTACCCCCTCCCAGTTTTTTATGGCGGAACTTCGTTTCCGACATAATACGCTTTGAACGGATTTCTTTTCTGACTAAGATTCGTTTAGAGTTATGTATGAAGATACATCAACCCACGAATTAGCCGTTATAAAACAACAATGATACTTGCACCGGTACCAATCGTATATATACTCTAGCACATTCAGTATCTATATTAAAATCTTCCTCTTTCTTCTGTCGATAAGATATTTGTGCAGTATGTCCAAGTATAATGTTTTATGGTTGAGTAATAATGTAATGTCGCCATTTCCATATATATGTAATAACCGGTCGTCGGTTTCCATAAATACATTTACTTTTTGTGAAGACATACCCTTGTATAAATCGGTATCATTCAATATAGTGTCAGGTGATCAAGTCTGACGACTATATCCGAAGTTGGGTTGAGTGCGCCCTAACCTTGCGATATGCCGATACAAGTAGAGATCGATGGAATCCGGTGTAGCAGTTCATGTTATTAAAATATATCAGTTCTTGATTAGACTGTAGAGTCTTTAATGAGATCATCATTCTGGTACTAATGCAGGTCGTATCCAGGAAACACCATCGCTCACTCAAATAGCGATCCCGTAACGGTGCTGTTTCGTGGCCGTCTCGTCTGTCTCTGCCGAAGCAAGAGAATAGAATGCCTATTTTTTGTCAGCTGTGTCTTGATAATCTCTAGAAGAATGAATGCTGTAGTAGCTTTAATATCTAAGTAAGGTTGTCGGGACGATATTGGATCAATGCTATGTTCGCAATCGATCAGGTCCACAATACTTCTAGAGAAAAAAAATACTTACTGTAGACGCCATTTACGCGCGCGGACTCCTTTACCTGGTGGAGGACCTCCAACCAAAGTTAAGTCTAAGGTAGACTTTCGAGGACGTCCCAAATTTTGTGAGGGATTGCGCCTTGTGCCAAGTCAAAAGGAATGTCCAGCACCCCTCGTGGTAGTGCTTGTATGGTCCACGCGGTATGATCTTTATCTGTGGGAGATATGGTATCATCCCATGTCTCAAGATTCTTGGCGTCTTTATTAGCAGCATGCACTGTTTGTTGTCGTGATGGGTGTACTGGTATTGTACTACCTTTGAGTTGGTCTGTGGCCTGCTGTGGGCTCTTAGAATCACTGGTACCCTTGGTTGGGACCTGCACAACGGTGTATCGTGCAATGCATGTTGTTCTGTTTTCTCCCTCCCTTTCTAGTCATTCGACTACCTCAAATCTGTTACCTGAGTCGGCATCAGTGTCGGTAGTGGTTGCGCCTGATGTCGCATAGGCCTGTGGTGCTGAGGAACTCGAGCTTGAGCTCGAGCCGTCTGCCCAGCCCCCATCTCTGTGGTACGGGCGCTCTGCGCTGCCGTATCCACCTCGGCCAACCCAACTTCCTCCTCCTCTACCTTGAAATACACCTCTTCCTCCTCCTCTTCTCACAAATCCTCTCTCCCCCCGCGAGTGTATGTGCCTCGTGCGAAAGGGGCTCCTCCTCCTCGATTGATTCCTCTCCCTCCTCCTCTTCCTCGTGTTCCACCTCTTCCTCTACTTGCGGCTTCTATGGCTGCCGTCTTCTGATCATTTCTAACGAAAAGAGAATTGATCGCGTCAGCTAGTTCGTCGTCATGGTCCGCAACATCCTGTAATTTCCACCCCTGATCCTTGCGCAGTCGGCGCAGAACGGCGACGGTGTTGGTTTCGTCCGACCGTACGTTCTTGAGGAGTGTGTTTCGGATGCGGGTGTCCTCGACATCGTGGTTGTACGGGCATTTCTTATTTGTGTGTTTGAAGCATTGTGCCCGTGCCCACCAACGAATACAAGGTATGTTAGCTTCACGACTGTTCTCTCTTGTTTCCTAGAGATCGTTGCGTATGTGCGGCTTGCGGTTGAGCAGAAGCCGATGCAGAACCGATCAAGGATGCTGTCTGGCTGTCGAGCCTCTGACAAGCGGTCATTACTTCGGTCCACAACATTTTTGGGCTCACGGCCTTAGTCGTAGCCTCAAAGACGCTCATCTCCAAAAAGTTCAAGTGCTTTACCTTGTCGAAGGTTTTGCAGTCTTGCATGAGCAGTGTGAGCTTATTTTTGTTGTAGACGTGCAAAGCACTGAGGAAATATAGGAGTATGGCTTTGTGGTTATAAAAGAGAGTGTACTGGGTGCCCACATTTGTTAAGACAGATGCAAGCTGAGTGACAGACTGCAACTGCTCCGATAATAAGTCGAAAATTTCAAACCCAATCAATGTGCCAGTGCACAAGTGTTGGTATCCACTTGCCTTAAAGTATCGAATGAGGGCAGCAATGGCCAGAGTACAACTCATCTCTGCATGTCCACCTTTCCTTGCTAGCTCCTCCTCTCCTCTGTACTTCTCGTAAGTTATAAGATCAAAACCAGCTCCAAGGAGGGATCGATCACAGAGATGTTCTAGGACTTCATACTCCTGCTCCACCTCACACTGGTTTTGCTGGAAGCATCTGTCCATCTCATTGAGCTTAGTCATGAGGGTCTTCTCTGTGTCAGCCTCATTGGCAGTGATAGCATAGAGCTTAAGCCCCCCTCCCCCGATTTTGATTTTAGCTAGGGCTGCCTGCAGCGCCTGCTTTTTCTTCTGGGAGTCAGTCAAGTTAATTACTGTCCCTCCCCCTTGGGGTCCTCCTCCTGTGGGTCCTCCTCTTGCTTTCTTGGGAGCTGGGTTAGATGTGGTAGGTGGAGCCGTTGGCTGTGGAGCCACCCGTGCTACTGCCATTGCCACAACTATCTTCTCCTTCTGCTCCTTCTCCTCTTTCTGTCTCGTCTCTTCTTCTTTCACCTGTCGTGCTAGATGAGTCACGAACTATGCAAGCCCTGTGGCACTAGAGAGGAAGTGAGCCTTTTCTCTCATGGAAGACTTATCAGCTCTGTTATTATTTGGGATTGTTGTGAGAGGGCCTTTAATGAGAGTGTGATTCTTCGTGTGGGCCCATTGTTTCCATGTTGGTTTTTGCTCCTTCCCCTCAAGAGGCCCTTATGGAGTTGTGTGAGGCGTTCAAGCACCTGACAAGACTGGTCAACCTCCTCGTAAACAGGATGTTGCCTTGTGTTGTCTTTCAGTGCTTTGTACATTTCGTTGTAGCCCGTGTGAAGGCAGTTACAAAAGCATCAAGGGCAAACTCAATGCCACTTTGGTTTCTACCTTCGAACTTTCTTTCTAGATTCTTGATATCAGTGGGGACACCACAGACAGACAGCCATGCTGCAGTTGTGAGTTTATTTTTCCACTGTATGTTTGTGCGTTCATAAAATTCCGCGTGCAACAGATCAGCGAAAAATAAATTTGTGCTTATCTAATGTCTGTACGACAGATCAGAAAAGAAATCAGCCTTTAGCTATGGACTCCAAATGTACTATCCCCAACGATAGCTCAATGGAAGAGTAAGTGGTAATATAACCAAACACAGTCCTCAAAAAAGAGAATGATGTCTCGTTATATTAGCTCAGTGACGCAAAGACAAAAAGCAGCCAAAAGACCAGGATCAAATTGGCATTTCAAACGTGTCAGGCCAGACGAAATCTATTAATAAGTTTTTTACCTGATAATTCGGGGGGTGATGTCAGTCACAGTTGTTATATAATTATTGCAATATTAATATTGTATACATTTTAACATTTATATTTTTAACATTGTTTTTTTGCAATAAAAATGTTGCATACATTTCAATGTTAATATTGATTGTTAGCAATATTAATATTGCATCAATTTCAATATTAATATTACTTTTTTGTGTTGTTACGAAACGAATGGAAACATAACAAGCATTTTCAGGGAAGAAATTTTTGTTATATTTCCAATTGTTTCAGACGTGCCATCACATGCAGTTGTTTATGAACATTCAATATGTATATTGAAAAAATACAATATTTATATTACTTGATTTTAATATAATTATTGTAGTTTTTCAATATTAATATTGTATTAAATCAATAGTAGTATTCAATAAAATCAATATTAGTATTGTATTTTTTAATTAAATTTTTTAAAATTCGTGTGAAAACACTTGAAAACTAGTGACAATAATGGTGAAAGATTTATATTGGAGCAAAATCAATATTTTTTCCTTGGTTTCATAAAAATTTTGATAAAACATCAATATTTTTTTGGAAATATTGATTTCAAAATCAAATTTTTTTGTGGAAAAAATATAGATTTTCAATCAATACTAAATATTGAAAAATTAATTTTTTTAATATTGATGAAAATCAATATTCACACTCCGGGTGGTGGCAGAAAAGAAATCACACGAGTGATGTGGACTCCAAATGTAATGCACCCAATGATAGCTTAATAAAAAGTCTTTAATACAACCAAACATAGTCATCAAGAATGAGAATGATGTCTCGTTGTATTAGCTAAGTGAAACCGAAAAGGAAAACTGTAACAGATGAATAAAATAGCATTAGCACCAATCCTGACAAATAATACTTAAAAACAGGCTGGTGCACCTGTCACCAGGAAAATAGTATTTTTTACCAGCTATCCGGGGGGGTGATGCCTACATAATTACACAAATTATATTTTATCAATGCGGTGAGTCAATGAAGCAGTACGTTAGCAGATCCAATTACCAGCTGCGCATGCAGACTGTGCCGCCATCATGTTCACTGGTTCAGCTTGAAGTTAAATAGAACTTTAAATCATCTTAAAGTTAAGGTCACAGATACGGGTTCATAGTATCTGCCTGCCGAGTTAAAGTACTAGAGAAGATGATTACCGCTTTTCCGCAGGTATTTTTCAAGCAAAATACCAGCTTAAAAGCGGTCTTTTCGGACACAAATCGCCAAAAATCAACAAACAAGAAATCAAGTAGAAATCAAGAGGAAATCAAGAAGAAGATATGATAGAAATAAGGAAATATGGAATGGAACAAAAACCACACACAACATTGATAATAACAAAAAACACAATATCACCAAAAATAACATACTGAAAATTAGGAAAAAAGAAAACAAATGACGACAGAACCAAGAACAGAATTTTTACGGTAGCCATATCGGCCCGCCAAAACGAGAAAGGCATTTCAAACCACTCACCAGGAAAATTAGAAATAGAACATCTAGAAAATAATCCAAACGGTCCAAGTAAGGATTATATGGAATAACTAAAAACAAAAAATGAAAAAATGGAAATAAAAAAAAGAAACCGACCACCTAAACCTTTTTCCCAGCGACAAAAATCGTCGGCGATTCATTCTCTCAGAATTCAGAAAATCCAAGAAGTGAAGAAGTTACAGAGCCGAACCCTGCCCAAACCAGACCAAGGTAAGATGAGTGAAAGTCTAATAAGCAAACAAAATAAGTCTGTTGATGATTATGTATTCATTTACGAAACAAATAAACACGGAGTTGATAAGCTAAGTAGAACAAAAATAGCTTCCGAAGAAAAAATAAATAAGCTGAATAAAGAAATAGACCTCTTAATGAGAAAAAGAAATGAAGAGAGAGTGAAGTTGGATGCTGTTATGAAAGTTATCAGGAAGATGGAACAAGAAAGTTTATATGTGGAAGAAGATAGGATGGCCAACTTACAAAGAAAAAATGATATAATAAGAACGAATAAAGAACCAAAATTGTTTAATGTCTGGAAAAAGGAAAATAGATATGAGTATCAAAGAGAAGTTATTGATAAAATAAGAAAGGGGATAGTAGATGAGGGGTTGAGTTTCAATAAATCTTATATAAAATATTTTGATTATGATTTACATATTATGATGAAAACGAACGGTGATGCTAATATGAATAAATGTGTAAGAGAAAGTGTAAATAGTGGCTCACCCACTTCGCCCCTTGGCACATAGGGCTATACAAATAGTGTGTAATATTTTATCCCCAAAAAAAAATCGGGCGAAAGCCCCCCATCTTACAAAGAAATTTATTCTTTATTTTGTGTAGAATGGATGATTTAGCGTCTGCGTTGGAAGGAGCTCAGTTCGTCCCAGCCGACCCCGCCCCCGACCCAGCCCAGCCCGACCCCGACCCCGCCCCTGGCCAGCCCGACCCCGCCCCTGGCCAGCCCGACCCCGCCCCAGCCCCCGCCCCCGACCCCCCACCCGCTCCGTGGTCGGCTTTGGCTGACATTCCTCCCCGAATTCCAAACTATACTAGATATGTTATGGTAAAAAAAGAATTTGTAAATTCTAACAAAAAAAATTTTCAATTTACGAACGCATCAACCATCGCTCCTTACCTTCGTCGCGAAGATTTGAAGGCGAATGAGTTTTTTTTTGCGGTGGCCGATGTTGATGACACAATCAGAAAACCAAAAAATGAGCAGATGTTTCTCGTGGCGGTCGCCAATCCAGATGAGTTGATAATATTTAACTCTCTTACCGCAATTCACCGAAAATTACAGAACAGGAGTGTTTTTATCCAGTGGATTATTCCAATGAACCAATAATTAAATATTCTTCTCACAAATCAAGTATTACTCTTGCTTTTCTTTCTCTACGGCTAGTTCGGACATTCTCAGGTTGGATGTCTTCACGATTTAATAATTCCTTTGTTTTTTTCGCTTTTGTTAAATCTTTAACTTGTTCGTTAATTTGTTTTTCTTCGTCGGCTGGTTTATCAAATTTGGTCTTTAACAATTCCCTAGGACTGACTAGCTCGTCTGAATTTAATATTAATTTGAAACCGGAACGACCCACTACGGTGTAAATCTGCTTGCTATACTGGCGACCACCTTTTGAAAATAAATTCCTTTTCAACTCCTTTCGCACCTTGTCGCCCTTTTGATATTCATCTATTAAATGGTCTCGCTGAATTCGTTGTTTATTTTTATTAACACCCTTAAATACATCAATCGGCTTAGCTTGAATTGTTCTATGAAACCTCATATTATAAGCATCTACCATATCATCAATCCAAGAAAGCCAATCAAAATTACCATTAGTTTCAAATAGAATGTCAAGCCACCGCCTTATAGTTCGTATAACTCTATCCACAATCGCAAGAGCACGATGGTCGCCAACTTCAACCGTCCGATGGTCAATATTATTCTCTCTGAAATAATCCTTAACCATTCCTTTATATTCACTTCCGCTATCGGTTGTAATTGATTCGGGAGTGTATGGTATTGATTTCAAAGCCATATAAACTTCTTTCGCTGTTTTGTTTTTAAGCGGTTTAATTATTAAAAATCGGCTGTGAGTGTCAATCCAAAACAACATCCAAGCATAGCCTTTATTTCCTTTCTTGTCTTTAAGTTTTGACATATCCGCCAAATCTACAAATACTTGTTTAAGTGGTTTGTCCGCCCATATCGTATTCCATTTATCAGTCGGCAATCTTTTTTGGTAATGAATTTCAAGTGCTTGTTGTTCCTTTATTTCATCTTCATCCAGCAGAGACTCCGCCTCCGCACCTCCTGGATTGCTATGTTTGTGGTCCATTGTAGGGACACCCTACGACCCGACTTTTTTGGTGAAGCTTTTTTTCAAAAAAGGTTCCTATATTAGAACTTTAAAAATATCTTAGATGTATCATTGTTTTCTTTTTTTGGTTTCTCTGGTTGTTGATTATAAACATTAACTGATATGTTTGATTTCTTACCTTTACCCTTCTTAGGCTTAGGCTCTTCTTCCTCACTTTCCTCGCTCTCACTCTCGCTCTCTTCTTCCACTTTCTTTTTTACCGCTTTCTTTGTCTTCTTCTGTTTTGATTTAAGTTTCATACCCGCAACCCGTTGGGCGACGATATCTACAAAGTCGTGTTCTACTTCCTCGTCCGAGCTACTTTCCTCGCTTATACCATCCCGCCCATCAATCATATCCCTCGCCAACTGTTTCTTAGACACGTGGTCCATCTTTTCATCATTGGTCATTTCTTTCGCATTCTTCGCCTCTTCCTCCGCTAGTAGTTCCCTAGCGCTCTCAATCTTTCTCTGCTTAGCCTTTTCCTTTCGCCTCGCATTAGCGATTTTAAGATTTTCTACCGAAGATTTACCCGGCATAATTGTTTGCTATGGGTTGGTATATTTTCCTAAATATAATATTTTAATTAAGATAATATATAGAATGAGTCAATATAAGTCGCTCTTAGGCTTGTCTGAAATTGCGGTGGATTCACTGGACATAAAAAACTTAGACTTAACGAACACTAATATTATTGGCTTAAATACAGACAGAATACCAGAAGATGCTGACCCTGTAAATCTTTATTACACTGACGGCCGATTTGATACACGTTTGGCTACCAAATCAACAACAGACATTAAAGAAGGAAAAAATTTATACTACACCGAGCAACGAGTGAGGGATAATGACGAGGTTAAAGCCTCAACTCAACACCGCTCTAATACAAGTAATCCGCACCAAACCAGTCTATACAATTTGATAGACACTAACATATCCGCACCAGTTGTCGGGCAATACTTAACATATAATGATGTAGATGGTAAATGGAGAAATACAACCATTGGCTCAATTGATACACTCTCTGATGTAGTCATAACGGCACCAGTGGCGATGAATAGTTATTTAACATATAATTCAATCAACTGGGTAAATAAAACCTTTCCGATAAATGTGGATGAAACGGGCAATATTAGTATGGGAGGTTATTTGAACATAACGGGAGTTAATTTACTGAATACAAAAGATGTTGATGATTGGATAACGGAGCACATAGCGAACAATGCGAAAGTGTCCGCAGATGGTTCAATTAATACACACAGCGATGTTTTAATTACAGGCACACCCGCTGATAACCAACTGCTCATTTATAGCACAGGCCAATGGAGAAATACAAACTCACCTTTTCTAAGATTGGACGGAACCACGAATATGACGGGCGGATTAAATATGGGAGGATTTGCTATTTCAAATGTCGGTAATGTTGATGGTATTGATGTTTCCGTTCTGGATAGTTCTGTGGTTAAATTAACAGGAGACCAAACCATATCAGGAAATAAAATATTTACTACTTATTTGGGTATAAAGGATTCAAATTCATTAAATACAGGTAAGTTATTCTTCAACTATAACAATAATACGGGTTCTATTTATTCGTCGGAGGCAGGTGGAGCAACGGGATATCCACTAAGCATTGTTGGTTCTTCCATACTTCTTGCTTCTACCACAGGGAGTGGGATAACATTGACAGGCAATGTTTTAAATTTTAGTGGCACAACAGCAATCAGCGGACTTCCAGCAACATTCTATGACACCGATGCTTCAACAAAAGCACATACTGATACGAAACTAGCAAAGGACGGCACAGTGGCTATGACTGGTAGTTTAAATATGGGAGGATTTAACATAACAAATGTTGGTAATGTTGATGGTATTGATGTATCCGCCCTTGATACCGCAGTCGTTAAACTAACGGGAGACCAAACCATAGCAGGAATTAAAACATTTAGCAGTGAAATCAAAGCAAATGCGGGGATAACAACAACAACATTAACAACAACCGACAATGTGGTAGTAGGAGCAGGTAAAAGTGTTTTTATTGATAGAAAAGCACTCGCCAACAATAAATTAGTCTTATGGGACGGAGGGACACTATCAACAACTGCGTTTTTTGGATTTGGTATCGCTAGTCAAACTTTGGTTTATAATGTTAATGCTTCAACTGATAGTCATATATTTTACTATGGAGGGACAAACGAATTATTCAGGATTAACAATGGAGAGGTTAAGGCTTCAAAAGTAATAACAGCAAGTGCGGGAGTATCAACAACCACATTAACGGCGAGTGGGGCGATAACAGCGAATGGCGGATTAAATATGGGAAGCCAGAGTATAACAAATGTAAATCTGGTTGATGGTGTTGATGTTTCTGTTCTTGATACTTCGGCGGTTAAAACCTCAGGAAACCAAACCATAGCAGGAATTAAGACAAGACATTTAGCAGTGCCCTTGAAATAACTGGAAATTCAACGAATGCGACAACAAAAGGAACATTCGTGGTTTTTAACTCCACAGCCAATATAGGAACTATTGGATACCTTGATATGGGCACGGGCGTAAATTATAACTTTGAAATAAATGCGAAAAAAATAAGTTTCATTATTGATGGGGCGATTGTCGGTTGGGTAAATGCTTCGGGGCTAGATTGTAATAGTAGCAAAATAGCCAACCTTGGAACTCCGACATTAGCGACGGACGGAGCGACAAAAGGGTATGCGGACACATTAGACAGGCAAAATGTTAAACTAACAGGAGACCAAACAATAACGGGAATTAAAACATTCAATGGGACGAGAACCGAGATAAAATATTTAACTTTAACAAACACTGCGGATTTTAATAATGTGGATATCACCAATGGCGGAAATATAACATATAATGGGGCTCGGATATTAAACCAAAACGGAGGAGACATATTCTTTTCACAGACGACGGGTGATTGGCAGTCTTTCTTATATACTTTAAATACAGATTCAAGCGGAACCGCCGACCAAAGAGGCTACCTATTCACGAATGTAGCATTTGATGTAAAAGGAGCAGGTCTTTATATTTCAAAACTTTTGGATAACAAAAGTGCTTCGTCTGACATTGTCCGTTTTAACAATGCGGGCGGTATGCGGTTTTATGGTGCTTTGGATATGAACAGCAACAACATAACGAGTGGTGGAACAATAACAGGAACTACATTAACGGCAACTGCTGGTATGACTACAACAACTTTAACGGCTAGCGATAAAATAACGATAGCACAAGATAAGCCATTAATATTGGGAAGAACAACAAGAGGATTGGCGGCATACACGGGGGGATTAGAATTATACGGGACATCTGGTGTAGCAGGGCCGCATATACAAGCATTTACAACAGCTGATCCAAATTATCCTTGTTTTCAATTAATTAACAATAGTCATAGCGACATATCATTAAAATTTGATTGTTATTGGGATGGCGCGGCTAATGATAAGTCAAGTTCTGCTACCTCAAATTTTATGATAGTCAAAGGCAGTAATCTCCTTTTTAGATATGCGTCAGGGGTAGCAGCGGGGAGTAATATAACCTTTAATACCGCAATGGAAATCAATAGTTCGTCAGGCTTATTGACGACAAAAGCAATAACAGCAAACGGCGATATTTACAGAACAATCGGGACGAATGGACAAGTAATTATTAGACCAAGACCTTCTTATCCTACCGAAACACAAATACTTATGAAAGGTGATGGAAGTGCGAATTATGGTCATGTCGGTTATAGTGGCACAAGTTTATATGCTTGGAGTTCTACAAATGCTAACGACCCTCATTCTGGATTTGTTGCTGTTGCTTTGGGTGATAATAAGTGGAGTAGTTCATCAGACAGGAGATTGAAAGCAGATATTAAGTCATTAGAATGTGGCGAATGTTGCGAAAAATTAATGAAAATAAATTGTTGTTCATATTATTGGAAATCAGACGAAAAGAAAGAAAAAAAGAATATTGGCTTTATCGCCGACGAGGTTAAGAAAGTATTTCCTGAGTTTGGATCAAATACTGGAATCAAAATAGGTGATGATGAAAACATAGAAGCAATATCATACCAAGATTTTATACCAATATTAATAAGTGCTTTTCAACAATTATCAGAAAAAGTGATTAATTTAGAAAAAGAAAATAAAACTTTACTTAATATATTACAAGATTTAACAAACCAATTAGCAGAAATCAGAGCAGTCGTTTTCCCTTCCAATGCCACCGCCTAGATTACATCCACCACCAATCATAGAGACGGAAGACCTTACACCCGAACTCAAAAACCGTGTGCTAGATGTCCAAATTAAGCAGGAAGAAAAAAAGATAGACCACGATTACGAGGACAGCTGGGATTGCTGTTTGACAAAGCGAAAAACCGACAGCCGACTTATTAAGTATCTGTTTCAAATGGGTATCATTATCGCCATCATCACCCTTTGTATCGTGAGGCTATCTGAAAAGAACTTACCGTGCGAGGTTGCCAACACTTATGTAGGTATTTTGATCTTGCTTATCGGCATATGCCTTCCATCGCCATCTAGTTCAAAGAAGTGAGCACTCAAACGAATAGATTTTATACCAAGAGCTATCACCACCACAAATTAGCGGGATAGCTTCATCAAAACTAACACACCAATCGCTCATCGGCTTATACACACATCCTTGTTTTATACACCACACACAACTTTCATTTTTTTATCACTGACCCGTGAATAGAAATCGCAGGCGGTCCGAGCGGAAATATTAATTAATAAAAATTTTATAAAGATTAGTATATAGGGCATTACAATGGCGGACTATAAATACCAAAAGATTATTTTTCTGAGTAATGATTTTGTTGGCGGTAGCAAGACATTTGACAAAAACATTCAAATGAACTTTACCCCAACCAGAATGAATGTTAAGTTTATCCACTATATGAATGACTCTTCTGAGACGAAAACAAAAATCCTTTATATGGACCGCATCGGCATTATCGGCACATTCGCCGACAGCACCACAGCAAACATTTCAAACCTCGGATATAATCTTGGAAATATCGGCTGGACCGACGGGCAATATTCGTTTAGGGTATTGAAAACAGACAGCGGTAATATTGAGACCGACCAACTAGCTGGAAGAATTGTTATTTGTTTAGAATTTTGGCATAGGGGCCTGCTCCCCCTGTAACCCCGCAGGTAAAATAAAAAATATATTTTAGAATATATAAAAGTATTTGGAGGTGCGGAGGCGAAGTCTCTGCTATGGAGAAAATCAATAATGTAAAGGTGAAACCAGTCAAGCAAAACGGAGATGGAGACAAGTTGGCAAAAGGATATAAGTTATTTGATGAACCGTATGCCAATATTTTTCTTCTCGCTCGCAAGAAGAGTGGCAAGACGACAGCACTGTTTGAAATCTTAAAACGAACTACCGACAAAAAGACCCGTATTATCATTATAGCCAGCACGATACACAAAGATGTTATCTACAAAGAAATGGTTAAGCACTTCAAGAAGAAGGGAAACCCGATGGCTATATATACATATTTGAAAACGGATGGATACAGTGTGATTGATTACGAGTTAGACAAGCTGAATAAGCCAGACGAAGAGCAAGAAGGCGAGATTGTTCAGGATGGTAAAGATGAAGTAGAAAAGCCAAAGTTTTTATATTTTGGAAAAGAAGAGAAGAAGAAGCAGGAGGGAGGCGAAAAAGTTGAAAGACCGAGCAAATACATCACACCAGAAGTCGTGTTCGTGTTAGATGATTTGGGTAGCGGGCTCAGAGATAAATCAGTAAGCGACCTGTTGAAAAAAAATAGACACTACAAGTCAAAGGTGATTATGAGCTCGCAGTATCTTAACGACCTACGACCCGAAGCCATCAAACAGTTGGACTACCTCCTTATTTTTCCAGGACAGAGTGTGGATAAAATTGAACTCGTGTATAAACATCTGGACCTCGGCTATGACCTTGACTACTTCATTGAAAAATACCACGAGGCGACCAAAGCGAGGTTTAACTTTTTTATGTTGATGCGGTGTCTGATGAGCTAAGGCGGAATTTTAATAAACGATTTTTGTAATTTTATTTAATTATTTTTTTTATACAATATAGATGCCAGTTTCACCAGTGATTATTTCACAACCAGCAGGATACAATATCGGATACAATCCAAGCCCAGTCAAAATGCCACAAGCAGGAGGTGCGAAGAACAAAAGAAAATCAAAAAAGAAACAAACAGGTGGGAAAGTAAATTGGAATAAAGTCGGACAAGCGATATTGGATGCTAATAGATTTATCAAGAAGAACCAATTGATTTCAAGGGGTGCTACTTTTCTGAGCGATGTCGGAGTGCCTTATGCGGACCGTGTAGCGAAGGCTGCGATGAAGCAAGGCTACGGCAAGCAACGAGGAGGAGCCGTTAAATTTCGGTAGGCGAAGTCTCTGCGAATGTAAAATCTTATATTAATTTTTTTTCTAACAATATACGAACCTTTTCAAAAAAAAGCTTCACCAAAAAACGGAGGTGCGGAGGCGGAGTCTCTGCGATGGTTGTAAAAAAGCCGAGGAAGAACTTAAACAACGGCCACCGAGGATATACAGAACCAAAGATGGCAAGCCGTATATTAAAGTGAAAGGCAAACGAGCATATCTCAACTTTGGCGAGAAAACGAATGACCTTTCAACACTTCAAATCGTTAAACTTTTTTTGAAATATATGGGGAAGGCGAAAACAAAGAATACACGAAAGCCGAAGGAACGAATAGTTAAGTCCGAATTCAACCGTCTTGAATACGAGAACCGCAATCAGATACAAGACAACCTACAAAAAAATATGAACTAATACACGAGCAGGAAGAAAAGGAAAAGAAGTTAAGAGAACAGGCAGAAAATGAGAAGAAAAGAAGAGAAAGGAAGGAGAATGCTGAAATTAAAGAAAGACAAGAAGAATTAATTAGGGAGGCGAAAAGAGAGCAAAAACTTATAGAGGATGTAAAATTTGAACAAGATAGAAAACTGTTATTACCACCACCCCAGTTTCACCCTCAATACATACAAGCACCACCACAAGCACCACCCCAAGCACCGCCACAAGCACCACCCCAAGCACCGCCACAAGCACCACCCCAAGCACCACCCCAAGCACCGCCACAAGCACCACCACAAGCACCAGAAGAAAAACAGATGGCTTTGAAAACAAAAGAAGAGAGAAAGGCTGAAAAGGAATTAAAAGAAAAATATATTGAATTAATGAAGGAAGCGGGATTTAAAATGAGTTTTATTAAAGGCTTGACTAAAACAGAATTTGACAAACTGGGTAAAGGAACAGAGAAAGCGATAGCCGATGCCAAATCAGCAGAAGAGCAGAAAGAATTGGCAGAACAATACAAAAAATAATTAGAAGAAGAAAAAAAGTATGCGGAGGCCCAAGCGAAATACTTTGAAATTAAAGATAAAATAACATTCATCTCCGCTGGTTTAAGAAATGATTACAAGTATCCGAAGTTGGATATACCAAAAACATTAGGACCTGCTTTGGAAGCAAAAATGATAGCTGATGGCAAGCCACTACCGAAAAAGGTTAAAGGAAAACACACGACAGCTGGTATGGCAAAAGTTATAGTAGATGAAGGTATTGATTTAGGAATAGACCAGAATGAAATGAGAAAGAAACTCGCTGATTATTTGGAATAAACCAATCCGGGGCCGGAGTAAAAACGATGGAGGAATTAATACACAAACTTTTAACAATAGCAACAATTAAGAAATATTTGAAAAGGGTAAATACAGGAAAAAAATGAAGAAGAAGGATTATGTAAATAACTTAGTAAATGAAATGAGAATTGACCCAAATATTAAAAATCAAGTTTCAAATCAAATCGGTATAGAACCAACCGAGGAAACAGCCCCCGAAACCACACCCGAAATCACCACCGAATGCCATAACTATGTATCCACTTAATTAAAGATAAGGTACGGAACAGACTTAATAATCCCTCATCCCGGCATCAAACAGTACTTCAGATACCTACAGCAGTTTAATTAGTGATCTCGACAAGATACGGAAACCGATTTGTCTATCATGTGAATTCGGTTCTATCGATACGTATCATCGCGTGCTAGATACGTATTATATAACCTTTAAGTAACATGGATCGCACTGTCGTGCAATCATATGATTAGGCAAATCATCCCATGAATTAGGTGTAATGAGGGAAGAAGTTACAGGGAATTCTGGCCGGTAGATTCGTTAAATATTGTTAGTTGACAGAAATGAAATTGACAATGTTAAATGGTAATATATTGGAAGTGATATGAAAAACATTATTGCCGGTCGTTACTGTAATTAACGGTAAATATAGATAATATAAATGATTATATATAAACTTGAATAAAATGATTTAACTTCGGACTTGAAGTAGAAATTATTTTATCTTTTACTGATGTGTAAACTACAACTTGAAGGGATATCCGAAGAACTATAATTATATGAATATATAATGATAACACTCCCCCCGGACAATATATCCGCCATGGAAATATCATCATGAACATTTGCGGTGGCGGAGAGGCCAGTATGATTTATACATAGTTATGTGTAAATATGTTCGTGAGGGGAAAGTAGAAATTATCATATATGGAAAAATTATCATTAATGTGCAAGAATAAATATGAGCATGACATGCATAACTCAAAAAAAAATTCTGACTTGTTAGGATTTACGAAGCGCATTAGCGCGAAGTCGGATTAATTTGTCCCTATTAGCTTTATTCTACTGAGGATAGTAGATCATAGACATACAAAATGTCAATTCTATAAATTTGCGACAAAGTCGCTACAGTCATCAGTATAATTGAACGGCGAAGAGCGTTGTACAAAAAAATTAGAAATTGTCTTTTGAACGCTCTGAATAACATTACTTGGTACGAACTTACTCGACTTGCTTCGACTTTTTGCCTTTGCGCTTTCGAGCACGAACAACGTACTGGCTGAGGGTTGGGCTGAGCGCATCGGATCGAAAGAGTCTTGCCGGGGCGTCTTCATCGTCGGCCATGCATGAAGCGAGGGGCACGGTGATCTGGTCGATGAACGTGCGATGGGCCGGTGCGGGGAGGGCTTTCGTAAAGATATCCGCCCTGTTTTGAGTAGTGTTGACGTATCGGGGCGTCAGTCGGCCTTCTCGGACTACTTCGACGATGTAGTGATGGCGCAGGTCCAGATGACGTGCGCGCGGGCTTCCCATTCCATTGGAGGACGAGGTGATAGCTCCCCGGTTGTCAGCAAGTAAGGGAGTTGGTAAATTGATCGGTGCTCGTAGCTAGGAGATTAGCAAATGCTGGAGCGCGATAGCGGTGCGCGCGGTATTGGACATAGCCATGGTTTCAGAGATCTGGGTCGATGTAGCCACGGTAGTCTGGCGTTTGCTTTCCCAATGCACGGGGCCGGTCAATTCGTGTAGCTCGCCGGTGCGCGATCGCTTGGTGAATTTGCAGCTACCCAGCGTCGCGTCGGACCAGTGTGCGAGACGGAGTCTGGAGAGGTCCGTGTTGTACGGGTAGAACAAGCCGCGTTCCCCATCTTGAAGGTAGCGAAAGATCCGGGTGCACAAACTGTAAGCTACACCTGGCTCATGATGTGAGTATACGGACATGTTGTTGGTGGCAAATGATATGTCTGGGCGTGTTTGGGTTGCTAGCCATGAACATTCACCTGTTAGGGTAGGGAGTGACCATTTACGCAAGAAGGCGTCTTCAGCGGCTGCAGTCGGCTCTTGGACGGTGGCCGGAGTAGGCACAGGGTTGGCTTGTGAGAAGCCATGATCATCCAAGATGCTACGAGTGTATGCACGCTGGTGAACGAGAAGGCCAGTGGGCGTTCGTTTGAATTGAATCCCACAAAAGACTTTGGCCTTTTCGTGTACTGTGAATACAAGCTGTTCTTTCGTTAAGCCTTTGCAAAGAATGGCTACCTGAGAGTGGTGTTTGTAGAAAGTGAGAACGTCGTCGGTTCTTACTAATAGGATCCATGGCATGGACGATGGGTCTTTAGTAAAAACCGGGGGACAGTTCTCTTCTTTGCATTGCAGGAAGAACAGACAAGCATCGATGGTTGACTGTGTGTAACCTAACTTACGTAACTTTCGTGCTACCTTGTCGTGCCAACGACGACCTGCCTGAGGTGAGCCATACAGAGCTTTGAGGACTTGTAGTATGTCATCCTCCGGCTTTTCGGGATCACGGAAATCCTCGAAATCGTCGGGTGCGATGGCATATACAATGTCAATCATGTCTGCCTGACTATATGCTTGCGTGAAGTCAATGACAACAAAATCAAAGCCAAGTGCTGCTGTGAGCGACAAGACAGTAAGCATGACCATGTGGGAGCATACAGGTGCTGACTTATCATAAGGTGAGTAATGACTGAACGGACTCATGAGGTTACCAAACAGGACAAGTCTACTCTTGAACTTATGATTTCCAGTTGCTTCGTCTATCTTGACAGCATCAACAAATCCGGTATGGATTGGTTTGATTTTGTCACGATAGGCGTTAGCTCTGGGAACCCAACGAAAACATCCAGCCTTGAAGAGGCCTTCAATTTCTTTCCTGCGTGCTGCAACCACTTCAGGATGTTGGTGTATTTCCTTTTGTGGTATTCGCAATGCACGTGTAAAGAAACAAAAGGGCTCGTCATATGTTTGTTCTTCGTAAGCATCCTGTTGCAAATCCGCTAGGTCTGTCTCGCTATGCTCGAGGTTGCATGCCGCAGCGACATCAAAGAAAGCAGCAGCCTGACTATCATGAGCTAGGCTAACATGATGAGTGGGGTGGTTTGCAGGTGTTTGCTTTCTCTCTCTTTGTGTTGCTATGATGTTGCTTGATGATATGTTGCCGTTGATGTCGCGTGGGGCAAGCAGACCGTTAGCAGGGGACGAAGGGGAACCAAGTCTGTGGCTAGCGTTTGACCTGTTTCCACTGGAACTGGCTGCAAAGCGTAATGAACGACGGACATTTGGTCCAACCGAACCACGTAAATTTAGCTGTGAAGATGATGGGGGTCGTCTTTGCCTGACGACCGTGTGTTCTTCTTCTTCAAGCTGGGGCCGTTGTGGGGGTGGTTGGGGTGGTGGTACCGGTTGGTCGTCGAGCGACTGGTACCCGTTATCGTCGTCGTCGTCATTGAGCTGAAAGGTTGGCAGACCGGGGGCGTTTCCGGACTGTGTCGGGTCCGTTTTTATGCGAACCTTTTGGTTGACCGTTTGGGTGAGTTTGATGGGGAAAGGGTTGGGTTGAGGAATGGGAGGGTTGTCAAACTCCCAAGGTCGCTGCAACACTTTTGCTGTGTGCCCTCTTTCCCATATGTCGAACTTCACGTTTCGGGCTTCAACAATTTTTGCTGTCCCTTTTACCAAAACCCGGTAAAGGCGGCGAAAAATGTTGAAGCCTGTAAGTGATCCCGGTTGTGCCATTGGTCTGTTTAAGCCTTTTTGCACATGAACGAATGCTAAGCAACCGACTGGACGCAAGAAATCCAAAGGGAATTTCCTTTTGAGGGTGACCTCATAAGGAGATTGTCCTTTGTATTTTCCGGATGATTGCGGGGTGATCAACCGTATTGCATGTTCAGCTCTTTCGCATTCTTCCCATAAATTGTTGGGGAATTTTGCGTCGAGCATGATTGCGTTAGCTCGTTTCGTGCCTGTTTGAAAATCGCGTTCGGCAATGGAATTAAGACGAGGCTCGCCCGGTGGGGTGTGCTTCATAATAATTCCTTTGTTGTTGCAATGTTCAACAAGGCCAGAAGAGATAAACTCGCCATCTAACCTGACTTGCTTAATCTTCACGCCGGTCTGTCTTTCAAAGAAGGCAAACACCTTGACCACCCATGGGAGGTAAAGTTGTGCCTTCCTTGAAGGAAGATAAATTTTGAAGGCGAATTTGCCTTTGGTCTCAAGGATCAAAAGTATATAGTAATTGCCTTGCAGCGATACTGTATACTTGGGACCCTTGAAATCCATGCAGATTGCTTCAAAAGTTTTGAACTGTTGGTCCAGAAGTTCATGGTCTGTGAAGAAAGGAAGCTTGCGAGGTGAGCTAAGAGTGCATGCATGGCAGAGGTGAGCAAGTTTAGTCTCCCAATGGGGATCTTTGATTGTTCTGCCTAGTGCTGCTGCTACTTGTTTCATAGCCTTTGCCATGCCATGACCGCTTAGTCTATGTGCCTCTAATGCTGAGATGGACTGTTTGCTAGCTTTGCGATTGACACTGAAGTTGACCTTGACGTCTTTGTTGTCGTTGTGTGTTTGTGTTTGTGACTGTGGGAAAAACCGTCTGTTGGGGTCAAGTGGTGTGTCATCTCTTGTGTCTGAACGATAAAGCAAGTTGGGCATCATTCTTCCTCTAATCTTGATCAAGCTAGGGTCAATGTTGATGGAGTGGTGTAAGACTATAGCTTGATTATTTTGGAAGATGGTTGCGTACCCATGCTTGTTGTCTAATATGCCAGGTGAAACCAATGAGTAAGGCGTGCTATCGGCTATCAGGGAGTCAGGGAGGAGGAAGCTAGACGCGCTACCTTCTCCTGGTACTGTCTCCCAATGAAATGTTGCCTTCTTAGTAATTTGTATGGTTTCGGCTGATATGCCTGACAGATGTGCTGCGGGGCCGGTGGTCACATGATCAATCGATGATTTTGGATGAACGATTGTTCGATTTGTTCCAGAGTCAAAAACAGTATGAATGTTTGGTGCGGAGCCAAGCAAACATTGACTGTTGTTGTCTGTGGTTGTAGGGTTGACCTCCGGCGTTTGAGATGGGTCGAAGAAGACCATCGTAAACGGCTTGATCTGGCGGTATGGATCCTGTCGAAGACGCTCATTAATGTCTATATTTCCTTGAATAAGGATCCTATTGCCTTTGACTGGATCGTATGTGGGGAATCCAGCCAGTCGCCGGAACATAGCGCGGATGGCTTCTCCTTCTATCGAGAGCGGCCGTTTCGCAGCTATTCGCAGAGATTGTTCCCCAGTGGGAATAATTTCGTAACGCATAAGGCGTTGGTAGGCGAATAGAGCGAAGCGGTAGTTAACACTGCCTATACCGCAACTAGGCAGTACGTCTTTTGCTGTCTGCGTTCTCATGCTAGCGTTCGCAGGCGTGCGTGCGAATTGGCAGAATCGGTAATGTGCTGCCCAAACATTCTTTTGACAAGTTTGATTGCAGTACTTTACCCATCCACATCCATTGCAGGTAGACAGTTTATGTTTGTGTGTGTACTGTCTGTCGCAGTGTTCGCAGAAAGTTGGGGGGCGAGGCGGAGATGAAGGCAAGCCAATAGGTATCATTCCATTATCATGATATAAGACGCATTGATTGCATATGTTTGGCTTGCTTTGCCAACCTGATGGTAAGATGTTGAAACGTAACCGGTAAGACCAGTAGTCCATTTCAACAAGCTTAGCATGGTTGAATGCAAAGTGTACATCGCCTGCCCAAAAAGCGGGTGCGTTAGGAAAAACAGGATGGGATTCTGATGTTTCAAGCAATACTTCAGGCGAACGAAGTATTGCTGGAAGTTCCTTTCCACATCTTGTTGCTGGTCTATGCCAGGGGTCACCTGGTATAGGCTTTCCTGAACTGCTGAGTGGTGTGATCATCTCCTCTGTGAGCCACTCTAGCTTAGGTTTTAAACTAACAAGCTTTCCATTTGGGTACCACGGGTCTTCTCTCGGGAAGACATAGGATTTTGGTGCATCAACTCTCCAGATGGGTGGCCAGTGGAGAGGTGGCACTGGATACCCCTGTGGTTCCCCAAATTGTCTGTAGAGCTTTTGAATATAGACGAAAACGTTCAGCTTCGTTTGAAAGTCGTTTTCGTCTAATTGTTGAGCTCTAGTTAAGCTTTCCCAAGGTATGTCAGCGGGTCTATTACCCGGTGTGTTAATGAAATCTTGATGCGGATTTACGACGCCGAAGGCCTGCGGAAGCGGCGCTTCGCCTTCGTAAAGCGGATCAAATTCAGTAGGCGGGTGCATAAAACCACTAGGTTCTGACGTAGTGCTAGCTGGTCTATGTGGGTGTTCAGCCGCTGCAGCTGTACTTACTACTTCTTCAATAGGTGACTGGCCTATTGAGTCTGTAGTATTTACAACTGGGGCGGTAGATGTTGTTTGTGGAGCTGGCATGGCGGGGGGAATAGAATGTGACAGTATTGCCCCCGGCATGGAGTCTACAGGTAGTCTTTCAAAAGATGATAATAGGAGGCGGAATTTTACTTCGGCTTGCTCATCTTCTGTATTCGTATAACTCTCTGCAGGCTCTGTGTCGCTCTCAACATCAACAACGTCTCGCATCATGCCGCACCATCCATCATCACACTCATCGCCTTTGTCTTCGTCATAGGTGTCCTGATCTATGTCTTCGACTTCTTGTGCAAAGTGGACGCGGTGTGATGTTGGTGATCTACCTCGCTGCGTTGCACGCTGGTTCCGGGGATTGTGCCGTGAAGGACCCGGACTTGAGGAGCGACGTGGGCTGCGAGAACGTGAGCGACTACGCCCGCTTCCGTAAATTTCCCTCCGAATCGGGCAATCATATGGGCGATGCCACCGATATTGGGCGCACGACTTTTGGGGAGGGGGAAGCGGTACGCATTTGTTTTGACAATCTTTCACTCGATGAGGTCCACGACAAGAGTGACATTTGATTATTGTTTTACGTTCGATACGTGTGTCTCGAGCGTACTAGAACAACGGTGTCTTGTCGGGTTTGTTGTTGAGTGATAGTTTGCCAAGGTCAAGCGTAAGTTTATCCGACTGTACTAATGATTTTATGTATGTGCAGAGTTCGCGAAACGTTGGGCGATCTGCATCATTCAACGGGGTAATACTATAGTACCGGACATTTGCTTTCTCACCTAACTTGGTGTGTGTTGCTTTGTTCAGTTTGATGAGGAGCTCGTTGCATTTGTAGCCCTCATCAAAGTTTTGTGTTTCCGAGATTTTCTCTAGCCGCCATTTGAACTTATTGATCCACGCCTCAACGTCCTCAACAGGTCGCAGTTGGTCAGCAACGTGCTGTGCCTGGAGTTGAGCCGTGTTAATAGTTCCTAATTGACCGAATTCGTTGATGAGAGCGTGCCACATTTGGTGTGGTTCTCTACCAGCGGATCGGATTGCAACTAAGGCGGGATGGTTAGAGACAGTCTCGGAAATTATTGAACGGGTTTTAACTTTTAGTTTCAAAGACAGTACAGGGGAAAAACAGTTTTCCAATTGTGCAAATGTTGGGGCAGCAGGTATGCCAGCAAGAGCAATTCTCAGATCAGCATCAGGGTCGACAGCAGGCAGAGCAGGTGGGGGACCTGGGGTTATTAGCAGTTTCAGCTCAGCGTTGGTCAGGGGCGAGTTCGGGTCTCACAAGAAAATCAGCAGTCGGGGATCCACTCCCTCGCAGAATTGCAACGCAGACCAGCGAAAGTTGTCAAAGTCGTAGGCGTGTTCTATCGACTTAGTGACATGAGGCGGGAGGTGGGGACCTTAAGTGTCAACTTAGTAGCGGTAGGCTCGTAACCTGCCATAACTATGTATCCACTTAATTAAAGATAAGGTACGGAACAGACTTAATAATCCCTCATCCCGGCATCAAACAGTACTTCAGATACCTACAGCAGTTTAATTAGTGATCTCGACAAGATACGGAAACCGATTTGTCTATCATGTGAATTCGGTTCTATCGATACGTATCATCGCGTGCTAGATACGTATTATATAACCTTTAAGTAACATGGATCGCACTGTCGTGCAATCATATGATTAGGCAAATCATCCCATGAATTAGGTGTAATGAGGGAAGAAGTTACAGGGAATTCTGGCCGGTAGATTCGTTAAATATTGTTAGTTGACAGAAATGAAATTGACAATGTTAAATGGTAATATATTGGAAGTGATATGAAAAACATTATTGCCGGTCGTTACTGTAATTAACGGTAAATATAGATAATATAAATGATTATATATAAACTTGAATAAAATGATTTAACTTCGGACTTGAAGTAGAAATTATTTTATCTTTTACTGATGTGTAAACTACAACTTGAAGGGATATCCGAAGAACTATAATTATATGAATATATAATGATAACACCGAAACCACCACCGAGACCACCACCGACACAATTCAACCACAAAATGAGATTGTAGGGGGAGGAGGACCCTACCGAGGTTTAATGACGGATGAAATAGACGACATTATGAAATATGATTGGTATTTGGGAACGGTAGCCAGCGACGAAATAACCAAACTTAAACCAGAAAAAAGAAAGAAGTATGGGTTAATTATGAACTTGGATAAGTCTAGCCAACCAGGCTCACATTGGATTGCGGTTTGGATTGACCTAATTAAAGACAACTCTATTGAAATCTACGACCCGCTCGCACTGTATAATCCTACCGAGCTATTTCTACACCAAATGAAACAACTTATAGACAAGAGTAAGCCGAGCACTTACCTGCTTATGAAGGTTAATCAGGTTAAAAACCAAAGTGATACAACGGATACTTGCGGGTGGCATATTATTAGGTTTCTTAAAGAAAGAGCGAAAGGGAACCGCTTTAAATTCGCAAGCGGTTGGACTGATTTGAAGGAAAAAGAAGCGGAGGAGTTGAAAACACAGAACGGCTACGGCTTTGATACTTTCATTTAGCAGGGGCAAGCCCCCGCACCCCCACAAGTGGTTTAAAGTAATTATCGACTACATCGATAGATGTAAAAACAAAAAAATATATTTTCTATTATATATCCAAAAAGTCGGGTCAATAGATTACCGCGGTGGGCGAAGCTCTAACATTTACTATGTCAATAGCAAAAACAGGATAAACGGCACGGATAGTGATTTCACTCACTCCATTGATATGAAAGGGTTAGACAATCCAACACACTGTAAAATACTTCATATCTATGTGCCGAAATCATATTACTCTGTGGCGAGTCCTTACAATACTTTTATTCTGAGTGAAAACGGCAACGAGGCACTCATTACGATACCAGAGGGCAACTACACGATGAACAACCTAAAAAATAAGCTGGCCGAGGTGCTAACCGCAGAAAGTCCCAACGACTACACGTATACAATAACAAGCAACAACACCAACACTGACCCCGAAGACGGCAAGCTAACATTCACCGTAGCTAACAATCCCATTAACATCCAACCGCGGTTCGTATTTGATGACGAAACTCGCATACACGAAATTATGGGGTTTGAGCGGGCATCTACTTATTTCTTTGCTAATAATACCCTAAGGTCCCCAAATATCATAATCTTGACTGGCGAAAAAACATTGTATCTACAAAGCGACCTCGTTGGGGAAGGTGATAATCACGTGCTCCAAGAAATATACACAGCGAATGAAATACCGTTCGGCTCTGTTATCTACGACGGCTCGGGCAGTGAATACGGAAAACGGCTATCTACGAGTTCAAGCAATGTGTATCGGTTTTACTTGACTGACGAAAACGACCAAGCCATTAACCTCAATGGTCTCGGCATTGTAATGACATTGTTGATTTACCGCGAGACGAATTATTTTAATTTATTTACATCATTTTTTAATCTACTCAAATCTAGGTAATTAATTAATTTTTTTCTCATATTAAAATATAGGAACCTTTTTAAAAAAAGCTTCACCAAAAACTTCGAGCACTTACACAAAATGCCTACACAACACGGAGGCGAACTAGATTTCAGCAAGACTGACTACATCAGTGCTTCTTATCGTTTGAATAAGCTTAACCCACGAGAAAGCAGTAATGGAAATGTCACTATTACCTCTGCGGGAGGACAAGAAAGCACATTTGACCTTATTAGTCGCCCATTTAACTTGGCTAGGTCAGTTCTGAGTTTTACTTACACTATCCCAGACACGGATACTAAATACAACAAGGCTTATATGGATTGCCTCGCTCCTATTAGACAAATTCAACTTCAAACCCGCAGCGGAGTTTATCTGTGCGATTTGAACTATGTTGGAAATGTTACAAAGATGATTTGGAAGCCTGAGACTTCGCTTAAAGACTTTCTCGCACTTGAAAACCACGATGTTGGCACTGGTGCTGGCTGTATGCTTCAAAAGTGTAATGCTGATAAGCAGTTATCTACCATTGAAACTAAATTCGGAGATGCTGATTATAAAGAACTTATTAAGCAGCCTAAAACAAATGCTCGTCGCCATAACGATGCTTTAATCGCCGCGAACACTGGAACCCTTCTTCCAGTCAATGTTTCCATTGTTGAGGCGAAGTATTTTACTGCTGGTGCTTTGGGCAATAATGCTAATGCTGGTGATATGGCTATTAAAATTAAACTTAATCTTGGTATGCTTTACAACACTATTTTCGCCCTTGATAAAACTATTATGTTTCCTGAGATTTTGACGATGCGAATTGTCTGGAACGGTTCTGCGAAGATTTATTATTCTGGTGCTGACCCTCTAAGTCCTGGTGGTGGTGCTAACATCGCTGCTGGTGCTGAGGATGTTGCTGTTAGCAATCTTAACTTGTTTCTTGCTGTTGAGCAGAACCCTGGTGTCATTCAATCTATTCAAAGCCAGATTGCGGGTGGTGGTATGAGTTTTGATATTGATTATCCCTATGTGTATAAGAATACTATTGGAACTGCTAGCGATGGTAAAGCGACTGAAAACCAAAACATTATTATGCGATTTGACCGCGGGCACGGACAGAGGTTGAAGAAGATTTATCACAGTGTGTTTCATTCTACCGAAAGTGTAAATACCGCTTATGACAATGATGTAAATGATGAGCGGTCTGCTACGGGTGCTGTTGTTGCCGATGCTAAGCGAAAGGTTGTCTCGTTTTACACTACCCTTGATGGAGCGAGACAGGAAGAATTTGATGTATCTGTGGCTAACCTTGAAGATTATATGATTATGAAGCCGAGGTTGGAGGGCAGTGCCTTGATGAATTCTAATGTGTATCAATACAACTGGGTTTATGCTAATTGCTGGGACAACAACCGCCCGCTGTGGAGCAAGGACCAGAACGAGATTAGCGGGCTTGACTTAACTCAGGAACGGCGATGGGAGTTTATTGGAACCTGCCAAAACAAAGTCCATTCTCACTACACTCTGGCTATTACTCAGCGAACTGTTAGTGTGAAGGAAAATGTAATTACAATTTCATAGGGGTCTTCGCCCCCTATACAACCCCCGCGAGGAGGTAATTAATTTTTGATAGATTATTTATTTTTTTGATAATATAGGAATTTACGCAAAACATTTTTTGAGGTCGTAGGAGGTTTTTTGAAAAAAAAAGCTTTTACAATGTCTCACCAACGAAATTTAGTCGCCCAAAATCCTGTCGGAGACTTTGTAAATGTCAAAGTTGGATATGGCGGACACATTGATAATATGAAAACCGCCTTTGGCGAAACTACAACCGCACAATTAACACCAGTATTACAAGAAATCTTTCCATATACCGTTAATACACGGATATGGACTAAAACAGAAACGAAGGCGACCGTTTCATTTAATGCTAATATGGCGGAATTGAAAACGACTGCCGACGCTACTGCGGATGTCTCTCTGGTGAGCAAAAGAAAAATAAAATACAGAACGGGTATGGGAGTTATGTGTCGCTTCACCGCTTTATGGACGACGGATGATGCGAAAGCACACTATTCATTTATCGAATAGGAAACGAATTTGAAGATGGATTTTATTTTTACAAAAATGAGGTCGGGATGAATATTCTACATTGTAAAGGAGGAAACGCCAATTATATTGACCAAGAAGAATGGGATGACCCCTGCGATGGAACAGGCGATATGCCAGACTTGCTGTGGGATAAAGGAAATGTATTTCAAATTCAATTTCAATATTTGGGCTTTGGTGCTATTAAGTTTTCAATTGAGAACCCAGAGACTGGCGAATTTCAGCTAGTCCATATGATTAAGTATGCGAATGATAATACTAGTGTAAGTCTGCGAAATACTACATTACCTTTTACGGCTATAATGAGAAATGATGCTACTACTGGAATTCAATCCCTTAAAACCGCGAGTGTTGGGTTATTCATAGAAGGAACTAACACTGTTAATTCAAGCATATCAAACGAAGCGGACGGAGATGAAAAGGCGCACACTACTGAAAGCCCAATTCTAAGCATAAAAAATAAAACAACTTTTAATGGTGGTGCGACCAATTATTCAATAGTTTATCCAACTCTCGTGAGCATATCAAATGAAGACAGTAAAGTTAATATAGTGCGAATTGTAAAAACGACGGGCGCACTTACGGGGCAGAACTTCGCTGATATTGATGCCACAACTTCAATCGTATCAAAGGACACCTCTGCGACAGCCCTAGGTGGTGCTACTGTGACGGACGTCATCCTTAAACTTTATGTTAATGCTACTTCTAGCCAGCTTATTGACCTGCGAACCTATGACATTCAACTCGCACCTGGTGAAAATACAACATTTTTACAAAAGTCTGTATCTACTAACGCGAATGGAGGAAATGTGAGTGTTATAGTTAATTTCGTAGAAGACCACTGAACCTTGCTTCACCAAAACAAAAAAAATAAAAAAGTTAAAGATTATAGGTATTTTTTTCTGTAATAATACAGGAGATATCGTCTATCGACGTAGGAGATATGTATAGTCGTAAGTTGTATGTTGTGGGTGGTAGGCGGTTTCTAACAAAAACAGCTATCAAATCCTACATAAGAAGAATGATAAACAAATATAACGATGGTGAAGTGCTGAACCCAGAAGATGGCAATTTCGTGCTAGACCTAATAACCCATCACCCTTGTCTAAAAAATGGCATCATTGACGTTGAAAGTAATTTGACAACTGGGAGAAAACACTTTCGTGTAGATGGTAAGCAGTTTTCGTGGAATTGCTGTGTTGAACTCATAGGCCTTAGCAAATTAAAAAAAATGACGAGAGTGATAAAAGATGCGAGCAGGAATACAATAAGACCGCAAATACAAGAATATCTTGACATCGTGGCTATTGATGTATTCGTAGAACCGCGATACATATGCGAAATAAGTGGCGATATATATGAGCGGGTTGATGTCCATATTGACCACCACTTCGATATCATACAATTCAAAGACATCCTTAAACAATACCTTGAAGTGAATAGAGAATTAGAAGTTGAAGACGGTTTATTGAAAGAACCGCATTTCACCAAGTTTAGCGACTTCCACAAACAGAAAGCGATATTGCGAGTAATAAAAAAAGAAATCAATATAAGAGGTAAAATGTGTCTCTTACGGTAAATACTTTTTCAATTCATCTTTATTCTTAAAATAAGGCTGTTGAACTAGCCATTCTAGATACTCTTTGTCAATCTTGGCAACATCTTCAATTTTCATTTTTTTTTATATTTTCCATATTGTAGAGTTTTATTTACTTCTTCCTCTTCGGCAGGAATTTCTTTTTTTGCTTCGGCTTCGCTCATCGTATATTATATAAAATTTATTTATTATAATCATAAATAATCAGGGGTCATAAATACTTTTTCAATTCGTCTTTATTACTACACCACGGCTGACGAACTAACCATTCAATATATGGCTTATCAATCTTTGCGATGTCTTCTATTTTTTTGCCTTTGTATTTCCCGAAATGAAATGTGTCTTTGGGTTGAGCGTTTCTCATTTCTTCAATCGCTTTTATTTCGTCGTGGATTACCTTTTGGACTTCTTCCAACGAGAAGGATTTTTTTTCGCCTTCAATGGAAAGTTTTTGGAACTTCTCGCACAGTCTAGTGAGGGCGGACATAGTAGGGGGCATATAGTATGGAGGAAAAAAATAAAAATAAATAATTATATAGAATGTCCGAATGGATTAAGTTTGTTAAGGCTTACTCAGCTAAGCATAATATAAGCTACGGTGAGGCATTGAAAAAGGCTGGCAAGGAATACAGAAAGCAAAAGGGTGGAAGTGCGGAGTTATCAGAGGATGTATATTTGTCTTCATCAGAACGAAAAGGTGCTGCGGATGGAAACCAGTCGCAAGCAAAGAGAAATCAACAGTGTATGAAAAAGATGGTAAAGCTATTGTAGCATTTAGAGGCTCGGCAGATAAACGAGACTTGCTAACTGACGTCGCATTAGTAAAGGGTGTATTGAAACGAACTCCGAGATATAAAGAAGAACAAAAGCTGGTTAATGAAGTCATAAAGAAATATGGCAAGGATAATGTAGAGCTGACTGGTCATTCGTTAGGTGGAACAATAGCAAAAGATTTAAGCAGGCAGACTGGTGTAAGGGATACCACATACAATAAAGGTAGTAGCACGAAAGACCTAATTGAAGGAGTAATTGACCGAGTGGCCGTGAGGGTAAATCCAAAAGGTAAGCGGGCGAAGACTGCGAAGCTAACCACGAACTACCGAACCGCATTTGACCCCGTATCGTTAATGGGTGCTACGGCTGTAAATACTAAGCTAGTGAAGCAGACGAAGGGCGTTCATACAATTAGAAGCTTCAAAGGTAAAGGAGCCAAAAAAATTTATTTATAATTAATTAAGTTTAAAGCCGAGCGGTAAGCTGTCGTTATCGTTAATAAACTTACGACCTTCCCATTTATTCTCATTAACTTGTTTTTTAACATCCGTCATATGTAAAATGCTAAAATGTGGGACTTGTTGTTGTTTGCTGTTTCTATCAATGTGTATTTTTTTCATTTGGAAATCCTTGACATTTTCAACCGACCCGCCTTTGTCCATCTTATCAAATGTATCATAGTTTAGCTGATTAGCATCTAAGCCTTTACCCCTGAAATGGAAATATCTTTTAACTCCATTTTCAGACACTATTTTAACTCCTTTTGAAATATGCTTTAAGTCGTTCTTAGTCATTCCTTCCGTAAAGGAATCCTTTGTCGTGAATTCTAACATATATAATTTTGGTGCTATCCACACACCTTTTATAATCTTACAACCTTCGCCTAAGTCGTCCCCTATACCGCCT
This sequence comes from Paulinella micropora, assembly GCA_019918135.1. NCBI lineage: Eukaryota > Cercozoa > Imbricatea > Euglyphida > Paulinellidae > Paulinella > Paulinella micropora. The sequence continues at coordinate 115,670 of WBZZ01004123.1, read as the reverse complement.
AGTTTCTTATTACCCATATTCTTGATATATCTCGCACATCTTGCGTGGATTTGAAGGCTGTCTGTGTCGGTGTAGTAAAAGTCGTCTTCAATGGTTCCATTCGGGTTGGCTTCCTTAATATACTTATACATAATACGACGGCTGTATGCTAATATGAATGCCCCATAGTGTGTCGGTTTAGTTATGCTTTTTTCTAATAAGATTGGACTGCGGGGAAGGCCTGATACGTGCCATAAGTCATTTCCATCCTTATCGGCGAATTTTACTACGTCAGTTATTTGGTTGCGGTTCCAAAATTTCCAGTATTCGTCGTTAGTAGTTATATATGCTGTTATTGAAGATATCGGTCTCTGTATCATCTTACCGTATAGACTATTCATAAACAACTTGGCAAGTAAATATTGCGGACTACCTTTCTCCGCATCTTCCTTCGCCTTAAACATATCATCTATGTATTGTTTGAAAACACATTCAGATTTTACGGAGTAGTATCCTTTATGAATGCTGACTTCGTATCCTTCGGCTACCATATCCTCAATATCTACACTCGTTAGCCATTGGTCCTTCATATCTTCTAGTCGCCATTTAAGAGAACCCATTCGGTCTCGCTGACCAATGCGCGAATGTAATATTATTTTGGGAGAAACGTAGTCGAGGTTATAAATACCGATTGGAAGGTTTCGCGGGTCGAACGGTCCAATCGTTTCTAGTATGTCGCCAACCATAAAAGCTAATAACATCGCGGTTGGATACAAAGATACGACATCAGCATCTACGAGGTAGTCGTCTATGTCGTCAAAGGTGATTTCTTTTTTCAAATATCGTTCATACTGAGCTGAAATGAATCGCCTCTTAGACGGGTAAGTCCTTCCGCCGATAATGGCTTTTCTAAATGCTCTTTCCTGCTCCACCGTTGGAAGTCTCACCTCGTATTTATTATCTACGTATTTTTTCCATATGTTGAAAGCCAGACTAGAAGTTGAGATTTTTGATGATATATTGACTTTATGAGTTGTAAATATTGGCGTGTTTAACTTATCGTATAATTCCTTCAAACCCATAACATCGTTTTTAAGATAAGCCAGACAGTCTTGCTTCATCTTTTCTTCCATATCTTCCCATCTGCGGGCTTGTTCGTGGTCGAATTCGCCTTTGAGGGTTTCGCACCCCATACTTTCAAGATTTGCTTTAAGACTTCCCTGAGTGTGCTTTCGTAAATCCCACATCTTAACATTTTCAAATTCTAAGGAGATAATAGAACCGTTGTTTATTTTCGACTCTTTAATCTTAATACCCTTTTTAATTAATTCTTGGTGAATGAAGTAGTGGTCGAAGTTTGCTCCGTTAAAACCATTAACATATAGAACGGGCTGTTTGTCATTTTTGTTCTTCGGCGCCCATCCTTCCTTTATCTTCTCGCCTCGTTCAATTAGTAAATCTACGAATTGACTTATACAATCTCTACCCGCTATGTATTTGAAACCCTCAGAGCCCTGAGTATAACCGACTATGTAGCAGTCGTGGATATCGTAGCCGACTGCGATTGACGTATTTCTAAATGTTTCCAAATCGTAATGAAGGACTTGGTCGTTGTTTATTTTTTCTTCCGTGCGGAACTTGGTTATGAGGTGTCTTTTACTATTCTTCTTCAACATAATGTCCGCATATTTTTTCCTGTTGAGATTACATTTATGTTTGTTCAAATATTGTCGCAGGCAGTCATCACACCGCTTCTTAAACTTCTTAACTAATCCGTAATAATAGTTATCCTCCAAAAAGATTAGTTTGTCTGGTTCTTGTCCTTCTTCGTTTGTGCTGACTGTTTCCTTCAAAACGTGGTCGGTTATTTCGTATGTTTTCCCTTCCTTGACATATTTTTTCAATATTTCAACCGCTATTGAAAATGGTATTGGTGAGTTTGGTGGAAGTTTGAATTCGGCTCGGACTATATTACATCTGTTCTTGTTCATCGGTTGAATATTTAGAATATCCTTACATAGGAAGAATAAGCAGTTGTTATTTTTGCTCGGCGGTGATATTCTTCTACCTTCTTCAACTTTCTCCCTCTTTTCTCTCACTCCTTCATAGCATCCTCCGCCGTTTTCTTGAACTATGGTTATTTCCACAAATTTTATATATCGTTCATATCCATTCTCGCTAGCTTCAATATTATTTATGTTGAACTCGTTCAGAGCATCCATAAATACAGTATCGTATTGGCGGAGTAAGAAAGAGTTAAATGTTTGTTTTTTGTAATAGTGGTCGTATCTTACGCCAGGTATGGTTGAGTATGTTATAGAGATATTAACATCCGCGTTGTTCGTCATCCCCTCCCTTCTCGCTCGTCGTATAGCTGGTATAAATACCTCTTCTTCTAGTGTGTCAGTGTCGTAGAAGTTTATGTCTAAATCCTTAAAATTGAATGTGATTGAGTTCATCCGTCTGTATCTTCTCATTTTGTAGTCGCCCTCTTTAAACTCTCGCCTCTTAGCTTCCCTGGTCTTAACCTCGCGAAGATTTGCCTTAGCTTGAAGAAGTTGGACATATTGCTTGTTTGGTCTAGGCGGAAGGGGTGGCTTATATGACATAGGTATTGCGAAGTGTATATTGTGGAATAGATTTTTTAGTTTGGTATTAATCCCAATGATTTATATTATACTTGTGTTATTTGTTTAGATGATAATTATATAAATGTAAAAAAAATTTATTAGAAAAAAATAATTAATTACAAATAATTAGTTTTACCGTATTTCAACTTCTACAACACTTTCCATTTTTTGTTTCTTTTTCATAGCATATCGCTCCTTCCGCCTCGCTGATATGGCTTCTTTATTCCTTTCGTAATATGAAACTCCCTCCTTTCTATACATTTCTGGATTTTTTAAGACATATCTTCTTGAAGCCTCGTAATGAGCTTTTTTCTTTTCTTCAACAGATGTATATTTAGCAGGTCGCCCTAACTTTACAGAGCAGACTGGTCCGCTTTGTAATTGCATAGAACCTTTTGAAAAAGCTTCACCAAAACTCTATATGTATATTGTTATATAATAATAATCATAATTATATAAATGAAAAATTAATTATTACCTACTTCTTATAACCAGATTGTAATTTCCATTCCGTAATTTTTGCCTAACCCGCCACCATATCTTTTATAAGAAACTTGTTGC
>WBZZ01004123.1:35000-107500 GCA_019918135.1 Paulinella micropora | reverse complement strand
GTACGGTGGTAGTATTGGAGGCTCATGGCTTTTAAAGCTATACCATGCTCATAGATTAAACATATCAAACATATCAATCTATCTATCTATCTATCTATCTATCTATCTATCTATCTATCTATCCTATCTATCTTGTCTATCCTATCTATCGTATCCATCTATCTGTCCTATCTATCTATCAGTCTCACTATCTATCTCCGCGTTCGTGTTGGCAGCCAGGCGATTGCGTCGGGGTGTGGCGCATGGCGCTGCCGCCGGAGTACGTGCCCTTCAACGTGGCCAGCTGCAACATGTGCGGCCACCCCATGCGACACAGCCCCTACGTACAGCCCTCCCCCCTTCCCCGTCCCCCCACCCCCCCCCCCCCCCACACACACACACACACACCTCCCACCCCACCCCACCCTCCTTCCCCTTCTTTCTCTCTTCACTCTCTCTCTCTTTCTCTCTCTCTCTCTCACACACACACTCTCTCTCTCTCTCTCTCTCTCTCTCACACACACACACACACTCGCTCTCCGTCCCCTCCCCCCCCCCTTCTCTCTCTCTCTCTCTCTCTCTCTTTCTGACCGCATTAGTATATAGCCGGGGCTAAGTGCTCAGTTCTCTTGAACCTATTCCACGCCTGGGTTTGTAGGAGGAAATCGAGTATTCTTGTACAAAGTGCCCACACTGTTTCACGCAAGCTGCCCTGGAAGCCTTCCATTCCATGGACCCGATGGAAGAATCCCGCGTGGTGTACGAGTTCGATGAGTACTGAGCCTGTTGTCCGCTTCTATTTGTCATTTGTCATGCTTGATATTTTCGTAATTAGCGAATTCATATGTTCCCAGGACAAAGAGTCTCCACTTCAGCGTGGAGGACGGTGCTACTAATTATACTAGTAGTGGCACGGTTCGAGCATCTGGCCCGGTGTGGCGCCTTTATCGCTCTAATTTTTTCTCCTTGGTCGTTGTCGGCCTTGTTTCATTTGACTTCACCTTTCTCCTTTCGTTCTTTTCTTGTTCTTTCCATGGTTTCTTTTTACCTTTCTTTTTCTTGATTTCTTTTTCACCTCTCTTCATTTTCTTTTTTAACCTCTGCTTTTCCCGCTTTTGATTTCCCTCCTTCTGTTGACTGTCTTAGCTCTTATTTTCTTCTTATCTGTTTACATTTTTTTCTTATTCCTAATTTTCGTTCATCTCTGCTTTTGCATTCTTACTCCTTCTTTCCCTTTCTTTTCTCATTTTCTTTTCTTCTTTCTCCTCTGCATTCTCCACTAATTTTTCTGTTTTGTTCTCGTTTCTTTTTTATTTATCATAACATACATATATGTATATATACATATATATATGTATATATACATACATATATTATATATATATATATTCTCTATCTCTCTTTCTCTCTCTCTCTCTCTTTTTTTTTTTTTTTTTTTTTTTTTTTTTTTTTTTTTTTTTTTTTGAACGCTTTGGTCACCTCTTATTTAACTCTTCCATTTATCTCTTTGGCTTCCCACTCAGCTCTACGAGTGGAAAGTCTTTTATTAAAACAGTGCTTGCATAATATAGTGATTTTTTGTTGAAATATTATTATTATTATTACTATTATGGAGGGGTGCACAGTATGGCACCCCACGGGAAGAGGAGGTGGTTGGGCCTCTTCCCACTGGTTTCGAGGCTATGTCGTTGTGTTGGCTCCGAGGCTATGTTGTTGTGTTGGTTCTGAGGCTATGTAGTTGTGTTGGTTCCGAGGCTCTGTTGTTGTGTGGGTTCCGAGGCTATGTCGATGTGGGTTCCGAGGCTATGTTGTTGCGTTGGTTCCGAGGCCATGTCGTTGTGTTGTTTTTTATAAGACATACACCACGTGGGATCAAAGGGGTATTTACATTCCGCGATCTAGGGGTGGTGACGGGTTTCGAGGCGTCCCAGATACTTACCACAAAACGTCCTCATGCGCTGGCAGACCGCATGAAATGTCTGCTACCCCTGTGAGTACCTCCATGCGGGACCTACCCAGTCTCGTGGAGCTCTCACGCGGGGAAGATCAATCATTTGTAGTTGATTTCCTGCAAGGTACCCGACACTGTGCGGGTAGTAGGGACTTCCTTTTGGGGCCTTCTATGCAGGATGATTAGAGTCACTCTTCCCTCCCAACATACTCACTGTAGTCCCTGTTGGGTCGAGGGATGGAGGCGCATGGCCCTCGGGCTCAGCCATGACAGATCAATATATATTATTACTATTATCATTATTATTATTATGGACACCGTGATAGCCCAGTGGTCAAGTTCTACCATCTGGGCCCTGTCGCCATTTCGATTCCCGTCGGTGCCACCAGTATTTTCATTGAACATACCGGTCCGTCTGGAAGTGTTGGAACTGCCCTTGCGGGGGTGTCATTAGAGCCTATCGTCAATTCTTCGTACTCCCCTCACGGGTGAGACGATGGAGGCGCATGTGCAGATTTGCATCAGCCATTGACAGAGAAGCACTATTATTATTATTATTATTATTATTATTATTATTATCATTATTGGCACCGCGATAGCCCAGTGGTTAAGGTCTACCATCTGGGACCTGTCGCCAGTTCGATTCCCGTCGGTGCCAGTATTTTCAAAGGACATTATCTTTGAAAGTATTGGTCTGTCTGGAAGGCTTGGAGCTGCCTTGCGGGTGTGTCAGTAGAGCCTATCGTCAAATCTTCGTACTCCCCTCCCGGGTGAGACGATGGAGGCACATGTGCAGAAATGCATTCGCCATTGACTGAGAAGCACTATTATTATCATTATTATTATTATCATTTAGGGAGTACATAGGCCATCGGTCCCTTTCCATGGGCTGATTGGTATAAAGCTCCTAGAGTAATGTTCTATGCAGTCACTTCCTTTATTCCACCGATTGGTGTGGAGACTTTCCTTATGGAATGGAGGACTGGATGCACATGGCCTTTTGGCTCAGCAATTGGCAGACGATACATATATTATTATTATTGTTATTATTATTATTATTGTTAATAGACACCGTGATAGCCCAGTGGTCAAGTTCTACCATTTGGGCCCTGTCGCCAGTTCGATTCCCGTCGGTGCCACCAGTATTTTCATTGAACATACCGATCCGTCTGGACCAGTGTTTTCATTGAACATACCGGTCCGTCTGGAAGTGTTGGAACTGTCCTTGCGGGGATGTCATTAGAGCCTATCGTCAATTCTTCGTACTCCCCTCACGGGTGAGACGATGGAGGCGCATGTGCAGAAATGCATCAGCCATTGACAGAGAAGCACTATTATTATTGTTATTATTATTATTGTTATTATTATTATTATTATTATCATTATTATTTCCACTTTTAATATGAAAATATTAATGCCACTGTGATAAGTAACCGCCCCTGTATTACGCTCTGCGAAGAGCAAGTATTCTTTAGTGAAAAAATTATTTTACGCAAGCACTGTTTTCAAGATGAAATAATGATCCTCGGCATGACCTTAACCTGCATCGAGTCTCTGCATGATTATAAAATGTAACTGTTTTTTTTTTTTTTTTTTTTTTTTTTAACTTCATGTTTTCTTGATACTTCTTTCATTTTATATGTCTCTTCTGCTTCACACCCAGCTCTACGAGTGGTAAGTTTTCTATTGAAACAGTGCTTACGTAAAATATTTACCACTTGTAGGAATAAGTGGGAAGTGGAAGAGATAAAATGGAAGTACACCAACCGGAAACTGCGTCTGCTCCTCCGTGCTTGCTACGCTGTTAGCCAACCTTCTGACCAGCGTGTCTTCATCCTAGCTGCTTGTCCACCTGTGATTGCAGAAGGAAAAGCTTGCATTGTTACGTTCCCAGGGTCGGCGGTGCTGTATATTATGTTAACGGACTGAATGTAATATTATTACTTAGTATTAATAGTAACAGAAAAATGTATTTAATGCACAGTAGATTGTCTTTGAACCAAAAGCTAAAGAATCGAAATCTTATTCAACTATTAAGGTAAAAAGCTTAATAAAAGAATTATAATATCGGAATGAATACCGTACATATGTAGATTCTCCCTAGTAAAAGTGATAGGTAGAATACAAAAAAATATTTAGAACGCTACATTAAGATTTAAGAGATAAAAACGATAGTAAGTTGTAGTATAAATATCATTATTAATGTTTCGTGAAGGAATCATAAAAAATATATAGATTTGACTGCAAACTGTGACTTCAAAGTTGCAGCAAACAAGTTGTAAAAAAAAAAATACTGAAAGATTTGGTGAACGGTGGCACTTTCACCGCCAGAAACACTAAGCTCACCCCTATTTTTGTTGGAAACAGCGTCGATCCGCTTGCAAAACGACATGAGCAAAAGGGAGGTTGAGGGGGTTGGAGATGCAGAGTCGCCTCCTGTTGTGGAGGGAAGTGAGATTCCCAGGCCAAAAGCGAACATAGAAAAGGATTGGCGCAGTTGGTCCCTCCCAGAGCAGAAATGCTTGCTCTCTGTGCATCGCCCTGACCACAAGCTTCCCAAGCAGAACAGTGAAAAGACACCACCACTGTGAGGAACAAAAGTATGTTCTCTTGCTCTTGCTCATATCTTTTTGCATGTTAGTGCAAATACAAAACTACATGAAAGGAGCAATTGCTCAACTAGGTTTGGGAGATAAAAAACCTAGACATTAAAGCAACAGAGATAGGCGAAGTTAGGAAACATACTAGAAATCCTCCTGCTCCGTTGCAGCCAGAATAGAAGAATAGTGAATCTACTAAGCACAAGAAAAAAAATAGTCAATGCTGAAGATGTCACAACAACAACAACAATAATAATAATAATAATAATAATAATATTGCTTCTCTGTCAATGGCTGATGCATTTCTGCACATGCGCCTCCATCGTCTCACCCGTGAGGGGAGTACGAAGAATTGACGATAAGCTCTAATGACACCCCCGCAAGGGCAGTTCCAACACTTCCAGACGGACCGGTATGTTCAATGAAAATACTAATCAAGACGGACCGGTATGTTCAATGAAAATACTGGTGGCACCGACGGGAATCGAACTGGCGACAGGGCCCAGATGGTAGAACTTGACCACTGGGCTATCACTGTGTCCAATAATAATAATAATAATAATGATAATAATAATAATAATTTTTCTCTCTCTCTCACACACACACACAACAACAACAACAACAACAACAACAACAACAACAATAATAACAATAATAATAATAATAATAATAATAATAATAATAATAATAATAATAATAATAACGATGAAATAGTGCTTCTCTGTCAATGGCTGATGCATTTCTGCACATGCGCCTCCATCGTCTCACCCGTGAGGAGAGTACGAAGAATTGACGATAAGCTCTAATGACACCCCCGCAAGGGCAGTTCCAACACTTCCAGACGGGCCGGTATGTTCAATGAAAATACTGGTCCAGAAATAATCATAATAATAATAATAATAATAATAATAATAATAATAATAATAATAATAATAATAATAGTGCTTCTCTGTCAATGGCTGATGCATTTCTGCATATGCGCCTCCATCGTCTCACCCGTGAGGGGAGTACGAAGAATTGACGATAAACTCTAATGACACCCCCGCAAGGGCAGTTCCAACACTTCCAGACGGGCCGGTATGTTCAATGAAAATACTGGTCCAGAAATAGACCGGTATGTTCAATGAAAATACTGGTCCAGAAATAGACCGGTATGTTCAATGAAAATACTGGTGGCACCGACGGGAATCGAACTGGCGACAGGGCCCAGATGGTAGAACTTGACCACTGGGCTATCACGGTGTCCATAATAATAATAATAATAATAATAATAATAATAATAATAATAATAATAATAATAATAATAATAATAGTGCTTCTCCGTCAATGGCTGATGCAAATCTGCACATGCGCCTCCATCGTCTCACCCGTGAGGGGAGTACGAAGAATTAACGATAGGCTCTAATGACACCCCCGCACGGGCAGTTCCAACACTTCCAGACAAACCGGTATGTTCAATGAAAATACTGGTGGCACCGACGAGAATCGAACTGGTGACAGGGCCCAGATAGTAGAACTTGACCACTGGGCTATCACGGTGTCCAAATAATAATAATAATAATAATAATAATAATAATAATAATAATAATAATAATAATAATAATAATAATATATATATATATATATATATATATATTGATCTGTCATGGCTGAGCCCGAGGGCCAAGCGCCTCCATCCCTCGACCCAACAGGGACTACAGTGAGTATGTTGGGGAGGGAAGAGTGACTCCAACCATCCTGCATAGAAGGCCCCAAAAGGAAGTCCCTACTACCCGCACAGTGTCGGGTACCTTGCAGGAAATCAACTACAAATGATTGATCTTCCCGCGTGAGAGCTCCACGAGACTGGGTAGGTCCCGCATGGAGGTACTCACAGGGGTAGCAGACATTTCATGCGGTCTGCCAGCGCATGAGGACGTTTTGTGGTAAGTATCTGGGACGCCTCGAAACCCGTCACCACCCCTAGATCGCGGAATGTAAATACCCCTTTGATCCCACGTGGTGTATGTCTTTTTTAAAAACAACACAACGACATAGCCTCGGAACCAACACAACAACATAGCCTCGGAACCCACATCGACATAGCCTCGGAACACACACAACAACAGAGCCTCGGAACCAACACAACTACATATCCTCGGAACCAACACAACAACATAGCCTCGGAGCCAACACAACGACATAGCTTCGAAACCAGTGGGAAGAGGCCCAACCACCTCCTCTTCCCGTGGGGTGCCATACTGTGCACCCCTCCATAATAATAATAATAATAATAATAATAATAATAATAATAATAATAATAATAATAATAATAATAATAATAATAATGTATCTCCTGCCAATTGCTGAGCCAAAAGGCCATGTGCATCCAGTCCTCCATTCCATAAGGAAAGTCTCCACACCAATCGGTGGAATAAAGGAAGTGACGGCATAGAACATTACTCTAGGAGCTTTATACCAATCAGCCTATTGAAAAGGACCAATGGCCTATGTACTAATAATAATAATAATAATAATAATAATAATAATAATAGTGTATCTCCTGCCAATTGCTGAGCCAAAAGGCCATGTGCATCCAGTCCTCCATTCCATAAGGAAAGTCTCCACACCAATCGGTGGAATAAAGGAAGTGACGGCATAGAACATTACTCTAGGAGCTTTATACCAATCAGCCCATGGAAAGGACCGATGGCCTATGTACTCCCTAAATAATAATAATAATAATAATAATAATAATAATAATAATAATAATAATAATAATAGTGCTTCTCTGTCAATGGCTGATGCATTTCTGCACATGCGCCTCCATCGTCTCACCCGTGAGGGGAGTACGAAGAATTGACGATAGGCTGTAATGACACCCCCGCAAGGGCAGTTCCAACACTTCCAGACGGACCGGTATGTTCAATGAAAATACTGGTCCAGACGGACCGGTATATTCAATGAAAATACTGGTGGCACCGACGGGAATCGAACTGGCGACAGGGCCCAGATGGTAGAACTTGACCACTGGGCTATCACGGTGTCAATAATAATAATAATAATAATAATAATAATAATTATAATAATAATAATAATGTATGATGTATCTCCTGCCAATTGCTGAGCCAAAAGGCCATGTGCATCCAGTCCTCCATTCCATAAGGAAAGTCTCCACACCAATCGGTGGAATAAAGGAAGTGACGGCATAGAACATTACTCTAGGAGCTTTATGCCAATCAGCCCATTGAAAAGGACCAATGGCCTATGTACTCCCTAAAATAATAATAATAATAATAATAATAATAATAATAATAATAATAATAATAATAATAATAATAATAATAATAATAATAGACTTATCAGTCAATTGGCCTTTGATCCTGTCGGACATGTGCATCCATTGGTAGCACGGGGCCGTTCGGTGACGCGGCTCCGCTCCAAAGACTCGACTGGCGGTGCAATGTGCAAATGAGCGTGCTGTGCATGTGCAAGTGGGTGCAAGGAGTGAGAGGAGTTATCTGCCGAGAAGAAGTCCGCGACGCTGCGCTGACCTTCACCTACAACAGATCTAGCCAGACATTCTACCTGACTAGGCCTTCCCCTCCTTCTACCCACCTCCTGAACGACCGTGAGGTCGATCACCTCCTCCTCCTCCTCCGTCCCCTCTGCCTCCCTGATCTGCGCCTCCAACTCCTCCCACTCCTTTCAGATGGTGGCAACAAACCTTCCTAACTCCTCCTCCACCTCTTCTGGGACAGGGATAAACAAAACGCCGAGCATCGCCTTTTCATCCCCCCCCTTCAGCCATTCCTCTTTGAAGAGCCTCATCTCCTCCTCCGCCTCCCGCAGTTCCCTGTGATAAAGCCCTCCTCGATTCAGCACGAGGGGCTGCCGGGCTTGCGCCTCATCGATAAACTTAAACATTGCCTCACGAGAGCTCGCAAACGTTGGGCAATGCAGCAGGAAGTGACGTAACGACTCGTTAACCTCAGTGCCACACAAGGCGAAACAGCTTGAGCAGTCCGGCGAGCATGAGCCAAATTTGGATCGGTAGAGGCGAAGGCGATTGTTGCAGCTCAACAATCGCCTTCTGATAAGGTTGTGACTTCCCCCCTCCAGCGCCCGCCAACGTGGGAAAGCAGAGCGGGAAGACATCTGGCTAAGCAGCACCCTAAGCCCATCAGAGTGCTTAGCCTGCCGCTCCCAGCCAGCTACTTCCTGCCGGACAGACCATTGCTTTACCACTTCGTTCCAGTTCGCCAGAGCGGCCCGCCAGTCCTTATCATCTACCGTGCCATCTTCGTTCACGACCCGCTTGAGCGCATCCAAGCCCTCCCGCAGCCTGTGATCTGCTAAGATCAAATTTTCCGTATCTTCCTTCCATTTGCACCGACCCGTGTTGTAAAGCCTGCGTGTTAGCGCTGTGTTACCCAGTAACTCGATGCGCCCTAGGAACCGAAGCCGGGCCGCCTTGGCAAGGATGCTAAAACTCGGCGTGCGGCCTAAACCCCTGGTGATGCAACCGCTTGTACGCGTATCAACACCCAAGATGACGCACAGGGGCGCTACCAACGCGCCCTCCAGCTTACTCAGATTGTTGGCGCCGGGCAGATCCCAAAAAGCAGAGGCGTAAAGCAACTTTGCGCCAACCATTTGCTGCCAATTCATCAGCCGAAGACGCGCTGGAACTTCGTGGGCAATCCAGAGGGGGTAGTAGGCAGCCGTTCCCGCTACAGTGATTTCCGCCGCCCGCTTTGCATGCGGTTTATCGGAGAGGGTGTCCGTGAGCAGAACTCCCAGGTATTTATAGTGGTCGGTGACGTTGAGAACCTTGCCCCGGAACCTCACGCATGGGGGCGACTTTTTCCACTTCCTTCTCGGTGTAATCATAGTCCAGCGGGCCCGTCTCAGTCCGAATCTCCTCGGCTTGCGCCATGGCCTCGAATTGGTCGCGCAGGTTGTCGTTATACTGGAAGGTTTCGCTGGCCTTCCGCTCGGGCTCAATCCGCGCTACTTCCTCATCGGAACCGACTTCCTCTACACATGCATCCTCCAAAACTGGTTTTCTTTGGGGACCACCATACGTCGGCGGTATTCTTCCCATTCTTGTAGTTTTTCCCGGAGTGTGCATGCCAGAGTGCCATCGGGCTTCCGAACAGGAGCAGAAGCTTTGGACCGCCGCAAACTCTTTGACAGCTTCCAGTACGTGGCCATGGTAGCGCTCCTGAAGTTGGCAGCGGTGTCATTCTGGACCCGCTTCCACGCTTGCTCCTTCTTCTCCTTGCATAACCTTCTGACCGCCTTCCTCGCTTCTTTATATCTTTGCCAGGCCTCTCGGTTGGCCTCATTCCTTCGCCAGAGGCCGTATGCCTCTCTCCGTCGCGCAATCGCTTCCCTAAGACTCTCATCAAACCATGCATTAGTAAACTCTGGCCTAATCACCCGAACTCCCAAGACCTTCGCGGCTGCGCCCGTGAAAGCTCGGACCACTAAGCTAGCGACCCTATCTACCTCCTGCTGAAGCTCATCCGGGTCCTCCACTGCTGATAGATCTGGGAGCCATCTGGCAACAGCCCCGATATACCAGCTGCAAAGGTCTCGTCGTACTTCAACCTAAGCTTAGACAGCTCACTCTCCTTACCCTCAACTACCCTGCCTATCAAGCGCTCTGCCTTGAATGCTTTGTACCTCTTTACCTGCTTTTTGGGGGGTGGCTGTCCCCCCCAGACCAGTTCCGCCCACACAGCTTTGTGGTCGGTATCAAGGTCTACCTCGTCGACGCCGAAGCTCGCCTCCTCCGCCAGCTCGGAAGAGACGCAGATGTAATCCAGCAGATGCCTTCGTCCACCTACATTTTCCTGCCTAGACCGCCAATATTTGTCCCCCCGTGGTTGCGAAAACCCACTGAGATTGCGCAACCCCGTGGCAACAAGCATCGCAGCCAGCAACTCACCATTCTCACTCCTAACCCCTCTACCCCTCTCATCTATCTCGCCAAAGGGGCCCACCACTCCCTCCTCCCGCGCTATTCTGGCGGGCCCCAGCTTAGCATTAGCATCACCAACCGTAACCACATGACCTTTGGTGGCGAAGAAGGAGACGGCCGCCTGCCACGCCTCATAGGCTGCAATAGATTCCTCTCGTTGATTTTCTTGGGGGAAGTAGCCGTTGCCGACGAACAGATCCGACGCCGTCGCGCTCCCAGACGACAGCCTCACCCACAATTGCTGTGGGTGTGGAACAGGCGCCTGTACAATGGTAGCGCACGGTGCCAGATAGTTGGCCACCAACGTCAAGACTCCCCCAAGAGACGCGAGCCCGCACCAGTTGCAGCCGCTTTGCCGAGGACTGCGAAGCCGTCGACTTGGAGCTTCTCCACCTTCTGCGACGATAGGTTGTGCTCCTGGACTCCGACGATCACCCAGCCTCGCTCCTTGTAGTGCTCCGGCCATTCCCCAAAGCCTGGGCTATCCGCACCCACTTTGCCTTGCCAATTATGTGAGGCCACCCTCAGTGGGAAGCTTTTCACAAATTGGGAAGAACAAAGCTGGTGCCGATGCCTGCGCTTCGGTTGAGCCCGCCTGGAGCCCTCCGCCACCCTCCACGGCCCATCCTGCACCCTCCGCCCCAGCTCCTCCAGCTCCCGCATCCCGCCCCACTCCGCCAAGGGAGATTCACCGCTTGAGGCTTCACCCTGGGGCTCGTCGACTTCCACGTCGAGCACCCAGTAGCCAAACCCCTGCTTGCGAAGCTCCCTCTGCATCTCTACATACTGGGCACCCCCCCGTGCAGCCCGCTGCTTCTCTCTTTCCCGGAAAGTCCTACCCGTCGCAACGTGAACCTTTCCCGTGAAGAACTTACGCTCCCGCAGCAGCCGCACCATCTTCTCCGCCTCCTTACAAGACGCACATTTAATCCGCAAATGCCGCCCGCTACCTCTGCCCGCGAATTCCACCTCGACTTCCCCGAGACCGAGAATTCGGAGCTCTCGCGCCATGACCACTGTCTGAGAGACATGCGATAGCCCCCATACTATGCAACATCTCTTATCCAGCTCATTTCGTACCTTCCTCCGCCACCTCCTCGGTGGCGGTACCGCTTGCTACACGCCGTGACCAGACCTTTCCGGACGTGACTTCTCTTCCGAGGTTGGGGAGGGTGATCGAGATGCAGCAGGATTGCTGGCTCTACGTGATTCAGGTTGCCCGTCAGGTACGCGAGCACTCGACCACCCCACCCCGGCCGAGTAGCCATCGCCACCCGCAGGCGCACTCCCACGGGGAACGTCTAAACCTGAAGGATTACCGCCTTGACCCATAGGGCCAGCACTAGCGGCCGCGCTCTTCGCATAAGAACCTGACATAAGTGGTATGGGACCCCGGTGCCGCATTGATCGAGTTGTAAACTCGATAAATGAGGGCCCAGGTGGGGTTATTTAAAGCTCAACCCTTAAAAAGCATACGTGTACGTATGTATAGGAATACACACAAACTTTCACCTGCATCCGTAACCAGGCACGAGGCAGGACCCGCTGTGCATCATCGAGGTAGGTGTCGTGGCAAACCACCCTGGTCCGATAAACGCTGCAAGTGAGTCATCTACCGAGAGCACAGAGTGACAGGCCCGTGCACGTGTACCCACCACCCCATAACCCTCCGCCAGAGCAACCCCATGGCATCCGCAGGATGAGCACGAAGAGTGCTGAGAGAGAGGGTGAGCCAGGAGCCCCGCTCCGGTCCGTCGTTACCTTGGTCATTTAGTCGTTTCAAGGCTTGTGGTAAGGTGTAGGGCCTCTCGCCTTCGTACAAACTCCGACCGACAGTAGTTTGGTTGACCATCCTTCGCGGTGACCCTCTGAACACAACCCCCTCTCCCAGTGCCCACCCCTTGTGATTCCAGAGGCCACCCCGAGCCAAGAGCCATGAGTATGATGAGCAACCCACATGAGTTACTCTCAGTAATTGGGACCCGTCTCATAAATCAATGGAACGCTTATCGTGCGCCCCTCATAGGCTCAGCCCGTCCATTTGAAAGCTACGCCTCGCCCAAAACAAAGCAAAGCAAAGCAAAAAAAAAAAAAAAGAGAGAGAGAGAGAGAGAGCGAGAGCGAGGCCCGTAAAGCAACTTTGCGCCAACCATTTGCTGCCAATTCATCAGCCGAAGACGCGCTGGAACTTCGTGGGCAATCCAGAGGGGGTAGTAGGCAGCCGTTCCCGCCTCAGTGATTTCCGCCGCCCGCTTCGCATGCGGTTTATCGGAGAGGGTGTCAGTGAGCAGAACTCCCAGGAATTTATAGTGGTCGGTGACGTTGAGAACCTTGCCCCGGAACCTCACGCATGGGGGCGACTTTTTTGACTTGGCGTGCCCGTATATCGGCATGACTTCTGTCTTGCCCGGTTTGAGGTTGATTTCAAGCCGATAGTCCTCCACGAATGTCGCCACGACATTTACAATCTGTTGAAGCTCCGTGACACTATGCGCAATTACCGCAACGTCGTCGGCGTAAAGCAGGGTCCGTATGTCTTTGATGCGGTTGAGGTCCTCGATCTCCAACTCTTTCGCGATTCGGACCGTTAGCTCATCCATGAAGACGTTGAACAGCGACGGTGACAACGGCGGCCCTTGCTGAACTCCCATCTCTTCCAGCACTTCACCAGTGAGTTCGCCATCGACTAGCACTCGCGATGACGTTCTTCGGTAAAAACGCCGCAGAATGCGATAGAACTTGCCCTGTACCCCCATCTGGGTTAGCCTCTGAAACAACCCGGCCCGCCAAACCGTAGGGAATGCCTTTCTCAGATCCACGAACAAAACGAAAGAACGGAGGCCAGCTTGTTGTCTAAGGCGCAGACGCTCCTTAAGGACAAAAATCTGGTCCCCCGTACTACGTTTTGGCCGGAACCCACCCTGCTCTGGGCGCAGCCTGCCCGGCTGATCGATGAAAGCCGTAAGCCTCGCCGCCATAAGGGACAGATACATCTTACCCAGACAGCTCAGAATCGCGATGTCTCTCCAATTTTCCGGATCGGTTGGGTCGCCTCCTTTTGGGAATCGTTGTTGACGATAATCGCTTTGCCCCAGTCGCTGGGGGTGTATTCGCACGATTTCAACCAGTTGAAGAAGCGCACCAGAAAGCTCACAATCCGCGTGCCTCCGTACTTGAGCATCTCATTCTTGATCTTATCCGGTGAGCACGCCTTATGATTCTGGAGATTTTCCTGGCAGAGCTCCACTTCCTTCTCGGTGTAATCATAGTCCAGCGGGCCCGTCTCAGTCCGGATCTCCTCGGCTTGCGCCATGGCCTCGAATTGGTCGCGCAGGTTGTCGTTATACTGGAAGGTTTCGCTGGCCTTCCGCTCGGGCTCAATCCGCGCTACTTCCTCATCGGAACCGACTTCCTCTACACATGCATCCTCCAAAACTGGTTTTCTTTGGGGACCACCATACGTCGGCGGTATTCTTCCCATTCTTGTAGTTTTTCCCGGAGTGTGCATGCCAGAGTGCCATCGGGCTTCCGAACAGGAGCAGAAGCTTTGGACCGCCGCAAACTCTTTGACAGCTTCCAGTACGTGGCCATGGTAGCGCTCCTGAAGTTGGCAGCGGTGTCATTCTGGACCCGCTTCCACGCTTGCTCCTTCTTCTCCTTGCATAACCTTCTGACCGCCTTCCTCGCTTCTTTATATCTTTGCCAGGCCTCTCGGTTGGCCTCATTCCTTCGCCAGAGGCCGTATGCCTCTCTCCGTCGCGCAATCGCTTCCCTAAGACTCTCATCAAACCATGCATTAGTAAACTCTGGCCTAATCACCCGAACTCCCAAGACCTTCGCGGCTGCGCCCGTGAAAGCTCGGACCACTAAGCTAGCGACCCTATCTACCTCCTGCTGAAGCTCATCCGGGTCCTCCACTGCTGATAGATCTGGGAGCCATCTGGCAACAGCCCCGATATACCAGCTGCAAAGGTCTCGTCGTACTTCAACCTAAGCTTAGACAGCTCACTCTCCTTACCCTCGACTACCCTGCCTATCAAGCGCTCTGCCTTGAATGCTTTGTACCTCTTTACCTGCTTTTTGGGGGGTGGCTGTCCCCCCCAGACCAGTTCCGCCCACACAGCTTTGTGGTCGGTATCAAGGTCTACCTCGTCGACGCCGAAGCTCGCCTCCTCCGCCAGCTCGGAAGAGACGCAGATGTAATCCAGCAGATGCCTTCGTCCACCTACATTTTCCTGCCTAGACCGCCAATATTTGTCCCCCCGTGGTTGCGAAAACCCACTGAGATTGCGCAACCCCGTGGCAACAAGCATCGCAGCCAGCAACTCACCATTCTCACTCCTAACCCCTCTACCCCTCTCATCTATCTCGCCAAAGGGGCCCACCACTCCCTCCTCCCGCGCTATTCTGGCGGGCCCCAGCTTAGCATTAGCATCACCAACCGTAACCACATGACCTTTGGTGGCGAAGAAGGAGACGGCCGCCTGCCACGCCTCATAGGCTGCAATAGATTCCTCTCGTTGATTTTCTTGGGGGAAGTAGCCGTTGCCGACGAACAGATCCGACGCCGTCGCGCTCCCAGACGACAGCCTCACCCACAATTGCTGTGGGTGTGGAACAGGCGCCTGTACAATGGTAGCGCACGGTGCCAGATAGTTGGCCACCAACGTCAAGACTCCCCCAAGAGACGCGAGCCCGCACCAGTTGCAGCCGCTTTGCCGAGGACTGCGAAGCCGTCGACTTGGAGCTTCTCCACCTTCTGCGACGATAGGTTGTGCTCCTGGACTCCGACGATCACCCAGCCTCGCTCCTTGTAGTGCTCCGGCCATTCCCCAAAGCCTGGGCTATCCGCACCCACTTTGCCTTGCCAATTATGTGAGGCCACCCTCAGTGGGAAGCTTTTCACAAATTGGGAAGAACAAAGCTGGTGCCGATGCCTGCGCTTCGGTTGAGCCCGCCTGGAGCCCTCCGCCACCCTCCACGGCCCATCCTGCACCCTCCGCCCCAGCTCCTCCAGCTCCCGCATCCCGCCCCACTCCGCCAAGGGAGATTCACCGCTTGAGGCTTCACCCTGGGGCTCGTCGACTTCCACGTCGAGCACCCAGTAGCCAAACCCCTGCTTGCAAAGCTCCCTCTGCATCTCTACATACTGGGCACCCCCCCGTGCAGCCCGCTGCTTCTCTCTTTCCCGGAAAGTCCTACCCGTCGCAACGTGAACCTTTCCCGTGAAGAACTTACGCTCCCGCAGCAGCCGCACCATCTTCTCCGCCTCCTTACAAGACGCACATTTAATCCGCAAATGCCGCCCGCTACCTCTGCCCGCGAATTCCACCTCGACTTCCCCGAGACCGAGAATTCGGAGCTCTCGCGCCATGACCACTGTCTGAGAGACATGCGATAGCCCCCATACTATGCAACATCTCTTATCCAGCTCATTTCGTACCTTCCTCCGCCACCTCCTCGGTGGCGGTACCGCTTGCTACACGCCGTGACCAGACCTTTCCGGACGTGACTTCTCTTCCGAGGTTGGGGAGGGTGATCGAGATGCAGCAGGATTGCTGGCTCTACGTGATTCAGGTTGCCCGTCAGGTACGCGAGCACTCGACCACCCCACCCCGGCCGAGTAGCCATCGCCACCCGCAGGCGCACTCCCACGGGGAACGTCTAAACCTGAAGGATTACCGCCTTGACCCATAGGGCCAGCACTAGCGGCCGCGCTCTTCGCATAAGAACCTGACATAAGTGGTATGGGACCCCGGTGCCGCATTGATCGAGTTGTAAACTCGATAAATGAGGGCCCAGGTGGGGTTATTTAAAGCTCAACCCTTAAAAAGCATACGTGTACGTATGTATAGGAATACACACAAACTTTCACCTGCATCCGTAACCAGGCACGAGGCAGGACCCGCTGTGCATCATCGAGGTAGGTGTCGTGGCAAACCACCCTGGTCCGATAAACGCTGCAAGTGAGTCATCTACCGAGAGCACAGAGTGACAGGCCCGTGCACGTGTACCCACCACCCCATAACCCTCCGCCAGAGCAACCCCATGGCATCCGCAGGATGAGCACGAAGAGTGCTGAGAGAGAGGGTGAGCCAGGAGCCCCGCTCCGGTCCGTCGTTACCTTGGTCATTTAGTCGTTTCAAGGCTTGTGGTAAGGTGTAGGGCCTCTCGCCTTCGTACAAACTCCGACCGACAGTAGTTTGGTTGACCATCCTTCGCGGTGACCCTCTGAACACAACCCCCTCTCCCAGTGCCCACCCCTTGTGATTCCAGAGGCCACCCCGAGCCAAGAGCCATGAGTATGATGAGCAACCCACATGAGTTACTCTCAGTAATTGGGACCCGTCTCATAAATCAATGGAACGCTTATCGTGCGCCCCTCATAGGCTCAGCCCGCCCATTTGAAAGCTACGCCTCGCCCAAAACAAAGCAAAGCAAAGCAAAAAAAAAAAAGAGAGAGAGAGAGAGAGAGAGCGAGAGCGAGGCCCGTAAAGCAACTTTGCGCCAACCATTTGCTGCCAATTCATCAGCCGAAGACGCGCTGGAACTTCGTGGGCAATCCAGAGGGGGTAGTAGGCAGCCGTTCCCGCCTCAGTGATTTCCGCCGCCCGCTTCGCATGCGGTTTATCGGAGAGGGTGTCAGTGAGCAGAACTCCCAGGTATTTATAGTGGTCGGTGACGTTGAGAACCTTGCCCCGGAACCTCACGCATGGGGGCGACTTTTTTGACTTGGCGTGCCCGTATATCGGCATGACTTCTGTCTTGCCCGGTTTGAGGTTGATTTCAAGCCGATAGTCCTCCACGAATGTCGCCACGACATTTACAATCTGTTGAAGCTCCGTGACACTATGCGCAATTACCGCAACGTCGTCGGCGTAAAGCAGGGTCCGTATGTCTTTGATGCGGTTGAGGTCCTCGATCTCCAACTCTTTCGCGATTCGGACCGTTAGCTCATCCATGAAGACGTTGAACAGCGACGGTGACAACGGCGGCCCTTGCTGAACTCCCATCTCTTCCAGCACTTCACCAGTGAGTTCGCCATCGACTAGCACTCGCGATGACGTTCTTCGGTAAAAACGCCGCAGAATGCGATAGAACTTGCCCTGTACCCCCATCTGGGTTAGCCTCTGAAACAACCCGGCCCGCCAAACCGTAGGGAATGCCTTTCTCAGATCCACGAACAAAACGAAAGAACGGAGGCCAGCTTGTTGTCTAAGGCGCAGACGCTCCTTAAGGACAAAAATCTGGTCCCCCGTACTACGTTTTGGCCGGAACCCACCCTGCTCTGGGCGCAGCCTGCCCGGCTGATCGATGAAAGCCGTAAGCCTCGCCGCCATAAGGGACAGATACATCTTACCCAGACAGCTCAGAATCGCGATGTCTCTCCAATTTTCCGGATCGGTTGGGTCGCCTCCTTTTGGGAATCGTTGTTGACGATAATCGCTTTGCCCCAGTCGCTGGGGGTGTATTCGCACGATTTCAACCAGTTGAAGAAGCGCACCAGAAAGCTCACAATCCGCGTGCCTCCGTACTTGAGCATCTCATTCTTGATCTTATCCGGTGAGCACGCCTTATGATTCTGGAGATTTTCCTGGCAGAGCTCCACTTCCTTCTCGGTGTAATCATAGTCCAGCGGGCCCGTCTCAGTCCGGATCTCCTCGGCTTGCGCCATGGCCTCGAATTGGTCGCGCAGGTTGTCGTTATACTGGAAGGTTTCGCTGGCCTTCCGCTCGGGCTCAATCCGCGCTACTTCCTCATCGGAACCGACTTCCTCTACACATGCATCCTCCAAAAATGGTTTTCTTTGGGGACCACCATACGTCGGCGGTATTCTTCCCATTCTTGTAGTTTTTCCCGGAGTGTGCATGCCAGAGTGCCATCGGGCTTCCGAACAGGAGCAGAAGCTTTGGACCGCCGCAAACTCTTTGACAGCTTCCAGTACGTGGCCATGGTAGCGCTCCTGAAGTTGGCAGCGGTGTCATTCTGGACCCGCTTCCACGCTTGCTCCTTCTTCTCCTTGCATAACCTTCTGACCGCCTTCCTCGCTTCTTTATATCTTTGCCAGGCCTCTCGGTTGGCCTCATTCCTTCGCCAGAGGCCGTATGCCTCTCTCCGTCGCGCAATCGCTTCCCTAAGACTCTCATCAAACCATGCATTAGTAAACTCTGGCCTAATCACCCGAACTCCCAAGACCTTCGCGGCTGCGCCCGTGAAAGCTCGGACCACTAAGCTAGCGACCCTATCTACCTCCTGCTGAAGCTCATCCGGGTCCTCCACTGCTGATAGATCTGGGAGCCATCTGGCAACAGCCCCGATATACCAGCTGCAAAGGTCTCGTCGTACTTCAACCTAAGCTTAGACAGCTCACTCTCCTTACCCTCGACTACCCTGCCTATCAAGCGCTCTGCCTTGAATGCTTTGTACCTCTTTACCTGCTTTTTGGGGGGTGGCTGTCCCCCCCAGACCAGTTCCGCCCACACAGCTTTGTGGTCGGTATCAAGGTCTACCTCGTCGACGCCGAAGCTCGCCTCCTCCGCCAGCTCGGAAGAGACGCAGATGTAATCCAGCAGATGCCTTCGTCCACCTACATTTTCCTGCCTAGACCGCCAATATTTGTCCCCCCGTGGTTGCGAAAACCCACTGAGATTGCGCAACCCCGTGGCAACAAGCATCGCAGCCAGCAACTCACCATTCTCACTCCTAACCCCTCTACCCCTCTCATCTATCTCGCCAAAGGGGCCCACCACTCCCTCCTCCCGCGCTATTCTGGCGGGCCCCAGCTTAGCATTAGCATCACCAACCGTAACCACATGACCTTTGGTGGCGAAGAAGGAGACGGCCGCCTGCCACGCCTCATAGGCTGCAATAGATTCCTCTCGTTGATTTTCTTGGGGGAAGTAGCCGTTGCCGACGAACAGATCCGACGCCGTCGCGCTCCCAGACGACAGCCTCACCCACAATTGCTGTGGGTGTGGAACAGGCGCCTGTACAATGGTAGCGCACGGTGCCAGATAGTTGGCCACCAACGTCAAGACTCCCCCAAGAGACGCGAGCCCGCACCAGTTGCAGCCGCTTTGCCGAGGACTGCGAAGCCGTCGACTTGGAGCTTCTCCACCTTCTGCGACGATAGGTTGTGCTCCTGGACTCCGACGATCACCCAGCCTCGCTCCTTGTAGTGCTCCGGCCATTCCCCAAAGCCTGGGCTATCCGCACCCACTTTGCCTTGCCAATTATGTGAGGCCACCCTCAGTGGGAAGCTTTTCACAAATTGGGAAGAACAAAGCTGGTGCCGATGCCTGCGCTTCGGTTGAGCCCGCCTGGAGCCCTCCGCCACCCTCCACGGCCCATCCTGCACCCTCCGCCCCAGCTCCTCCAGCTCCCGCATCCCGCCCCACTCCGCCAAGGGAGATTCACCGCTTGAGGCTTCACCCTGGGGCTCGTCGACTTCCACGTCGAGCACCCAGTAGCCAAACCCCTGCTTGCAAAGCTCCCTCTGCATCTCTACATACTGGGCACCCCCCCGTGCAGCCCGCTGCTTCTCTCTTTCCCGGAAAGTCCTACCCGTCGCAACGTGAACCTTTCCCGTGAAGAACTTACGCTCCCGCAGCAGCCGCACCATCTTCTCCGCCTCCTTACAAGACGCACATTTAATCCGCAAATGCCGCCCGCTACCTCTGCCCGCGAATTCCACCTCGACTTCCCCGAGACCGAGAATTCGGAGCTCTCGCGCCATGACCACTGTCTGAGAGACATGCAATAGCCCCCATACTATGCAACATCTCTTATCCAGCTCATTTCGTACCTTCCTCCGCCACCTCCTCGGTGGCGGTACCGCTTGCTACACGCCGTGACCAGACCTTTCCGGACGTGACTTCTCTTCCGAGGTTGGGGAGGGTGATCGAGATGCAGCAGGATTGCTGGCTCTACGTGATTCAGGTTGCCCGTCAGGTACGCGAGCACTCGACCACCCCACCCCGGCCGAGTAGCCATCGCCACCCGCAGGCGCACTCCCACGGGGAACGTCTAAACCTGAAGGATTACCGCCTTGACCCATAGGGCCAGCACTAGCGGCCGCGCTCTTCGCATAAGAACCTGACATAAGTGGTATGGGACCCCGGTGCCGCATTGATCGAGTTGTAAACTCGATAAATGAGGGCCCAGGTGGGGTTATTTAAAGCTCAACCCTTAAAAAGCATACGTGTACGTATGTATAGGAATACACACAAACTTTCACCTGCATCCGTAACCAGGCACGAGGCAGGACCCGCTGTGCATCATCGAGGTAGGTGTCGTGGCAAACCACCCTGGTCCGATAAACGCTGCAAGTGAGTCATCTACCGAGAGCACAGAGTGACAGGCCCGTGCACGTGTACCCACCACCCCATAACCCTCCGCCAGAGCAACCCCATGGCATCCGCAGGATGAGCACGAAGAGTGCTGAGAGAGAGGGTGAGCCAGGAGCCCCGCTCCGGTCCGTCGTTGCCTTGGTCATTTAGTCGTTTCAAGGCTTGTGGTAAGGTGTAGGGCCTCTCGCCTTCGTACAAACTCCGACCGACAGTAGTTTGGTTGACCATCCTTCGCGGTGACCCTCTGAACACAACCCCCTCCCCCAGTGCCCACCCCTTGTGATTCCAGAGGCCACCCCGAGCCAAGAGCCATGAGTATGATGAGCAACTCACATGAGTTACTCTCAGTAATTGGGACCCGTCTCATAAATCAATGGAACGCTTATCGTGCGCCCCTCATAGGCTCAGCCCGCCCATGTGAAAGCTACGCCTCGCCCAAAGCAAAGCAAAGCAAAGCAAAAAAAAAAAGAGAGAGAGAGAGAGAGAGAGAGAGAGAGAGAGCGAGAGCGAGGCCGCCGTGGCTCGCCCGCAATCCAGCTTGGTGCACCTCGTCACAACCACTCATCGGCGTGAGCTCATAGCTGTGTGCGACATAGGTACAAGAGCAAGAGGAGAAACAGTGTGCCAGCGTGGATGTGTGGGTGAGGCAGTGCGGTGAGGCAAAGCAGCGATGCCAGTCGAATCCCTGGAGACGGAACCTAGCATCAAAAACATCGTATAAGTCTACCCCAGGCCTCCATCCACCGAGTGGTGAGCTCGATAAAAGAAGACCCGAGTGGGGTTATTTAAAGCTCAACACTTAAAAAAGCATAAACATGTACGCCGCCAGGAACCCAACAACAATAACATAGCAGCCAGGAACCCAACAACAATAACATAGCAGCCAGGAACCCAACAACAATAAAATAGCTTCCGTAACCAGCCTTCAGGAACCCGCCTCAGTTACCCGCCCCATTCCTAGTGAAAAAGAAGCAAACTATTGTTTGCTGATGCTGGTTGGAAAGGGGGATATAACTCTCGTATTCGATCCAGCACCACCGTCTTCATTATATACAAACGGTGCTTGCAGAAGGAGGCGAACAGTGAAGGATAACAAATCATCCGGAGTGTCGTCCTGCTCGAAGAGATTGGCCTATGTATGTATGAATGTATGTGTATGTATGTATGTATGAGAGAGAGCGAGAGAGAGAGAGAGAGGGAGTGGCGGGGGGGGGGGGGGAAAGGACAGTGTGTGTGTGTGTGTGAGAAAGAGAGAGAGATTATTATTATTATTATTATTATTATTATTATTATTATTATTATTATTACCATCTGGGCCCTGTCGCCAGTTCGATTCCCGTCGGTGCCACCAGTATTTTCATTGAACATACCGGTCTATTTCTGGACCAGTATTTTCATTGAACATACCGGCCCGTCTGGAAGTGTTGGAACTGCCCTTGCGGGGGTGTCATTAGAGCTTATCGTCAATTCTTCGTACTCCCCTCACGGGTGAGACGATGGAGGCGTATGTGCAGAAATGCATCAGCCATTGACAGAGAAGCACCACTATTATTATTATTATTATTATTATTGTTATTGTTATTATTATTATTATTATTACTTTGGGGGTCACCAATACATGGTTGGGTGTCACCGCCACACGGCGGGGTTGGGGCCGTTGGCAGCTTGTTATGAGGGATACATAATCAGTGCTCCACTGATTCATGAGACTGGAACTTTTACTGAGAGAAGCTCTCTCACCACGCTCACGGCTCTTGGCTCGGGGTGGCCTCTGGCATCACTCGGGGTGAGTGCGGGGGGTGGGGGTTATCTGAGGGAGGGGGTTGGGCTCAGTGGGTCACTGGACAGGTTGGTTAACTAAACTACTGTCGGTATGAGTGGGTATGAAGGCGAGAGGCCCCACACATTTCCACAAGCCTTGAAATCACTCAACTGCCACAGTAGCGACTGCCTGGATGCGGGGCTCCTGACTCACCCTCTCTCCCAGAACCCCTCGTGCTCACTTTGCGGATGCCATGGGGATGCTCTGGCGGAGGGTCGGGACGTGTTGGGTGCATGTGACCGGGCCTGTCACTTAGTGTTCTCGGTAGATGACTCTTTTGTAGCTTCTATCGGACGCAGGGTGGCTTGCCACGACACCTCAATGATGCATAGTACGTCACGTCTCTGGCCTGGTTACGGCACTTTGCAAGATAATGGTACAAAATTAGTTGGGGAAGTGGCTCTGCATGAATCGAAGGAGCATCCATCCTGGACTATTGCTATACAGGATGGCAACCACTTGTACTTTGCTGAGCTGGGGAACGATGCGGACCAGCGGTGGAAAAATAAAGTAATCGCTGGCTTGGGAGAAGTCCCAGCACACAAAGTACTGTCTAGGCCGGACCCAGCTGTCCTCACAATGCAGGATAGTTTACAGAAAAAGCATTTCCCATCCAAGACTGTAAATACAAAGCTCAAAGATAAGATTTGGAAACTGGATACCACTTGGACAAGAAAGGGGGAGGAAGTCTGGGTGGACGTCGAATACATTATTTACTACTTTCCAGTTTTCGATCCAAAAACAAACAAAGTGCCTTTTACTGTGCATCAAACCTTGGTTGCCCATTTCCAACGACAGCAGTACAACCATTTTCGTTTTGCTAACACCCGTAGTTTTGTATCTAGTTTCCTGTCTGCCAAGGTTGTTGTATCCTTGGACATGACATAATTCAGCATTTTCTTGTTTTGGACATGACATAATTCATAATTACGTCTGGGTGGACGTTAGTAGAGAACTTGACTACTTTAGAAAAAATGCCACACATGATTAGAAATAACGCATATAGTTGTTATTTCAATGTTTACACACCACTTGTTATATAAATAAAATAATATTACCAGCAGCTTATTCAGCATGTCTTAGTACTAACTTGTTGAAGCAGAAAACCTGTTTTGAAACATGATTTTCATAGTGCACTGAACTTGACTAGTTTAGAAAAAATCTCACACATGATTAGAAATAATGCATGTAGTTGTTATACATACTCACACACCACTTACTATATTAATAAAATAATATTACCAGCAGCTTATTCAGCATGTGTCTACGAACTTGTTGAAGCAGAAAACCTGTTTTGAAACATGATTTTCATAGTACACTGAACTTGACTAGTTCAGAAAAATCTCACACATTTTTAGAAATAATGCATGTAGTTGTTATACATACTCACACACCAGGCGCTTATTCAGCATGTCTACGAACTTGTTGAAGCATAAAACATTTTTTTTTTTAATGTATTAATATTTACCTGCTTACGATCCACCGCCCAGACGCGGAGCGGTACGAGGAATCTACTCGTCGTCATCATCTACACGCTTCTGTTTCTTCTTCTGCTTGTTTCCCCTTCCTCCTTTGTTCTTCCTCTTCGAAGAAGAAGAAGAAGAAGAAGGCTGAGAAGAAGAAGAAGCAGAAGAAGAAAGATGAAGAGGAGAAGAAGAAACAGAAGAAGAAAGAGGAAGAGGAGGAGAAGGAGAGAAGGCAGTTTGCACGCGTCCGGTAAAAACTGATGGCTCCGGTTGGCTCAGTTCATTGAGCCAAGCGTCCACATCACTGGGACAAATCTCATCCCACCTCCCATACTCCAACCCATTCACCCCCATGCAAATACTCTCATGCTTCTTTTTCCAAAGCCGCCTACTCACCCTGTACCTAGCCCCGCACCTCACACCTCGCCCATTTCCTACTCTCCTCCCACACATCTCGCATAGGGTTAAAACAAGCTCTCTAGTGCTGGAGCATACACTCGACATCGTCTGTCCAGCGTCGGCTCGAGCACATGAAATGAGCTCGCTTATGCTTGCCGTTATATAACTCTATGCCTTGTGTGTTGAAGTCGGAAAGGGAGAGGTTAGGGGTAAGAAGCAGCAGCTCAAATGCATGATCAACAAAAATGTGAACATAGATTGTTGTGAAAGCCGGTGATAAAATTGGCAGTCTAGCTGCCCTATCTGCCGGTAACTCTGTGTCTATGTCATCCGGCGCCCGGCCCCGTGGAAAGGTGGCGCGATGAAAGAATCGGCGCATAGCTTGTTGATGTTTGAGTATGTGCACCACCTCCTCCCCCTCCGATTTATGAAGCCCTAACCACAACGTGTGCCACTCTACCCATAGCTGCCGCAACTCCTCTCCTCTCTTTGAATACTTCTCACCTTCCACTATCACTCCCAAGTTTATGCTATACTCCTTCACCTTCTCCGTCAACTTCCTTGCCATGCAACCATTAAGTTCTTTCCACTTAAAGTTGCATGTGTCCTCTTTGTCTTCCATACCCTTCGCCCCAAACCACCAGTACACCCCCTCTCTCTTCAGCTCCCCTCTTATTCTCTCCAACACCTCCAATGTTTCTCTTGTCCCCAGTCTGTCTTCTTCTTCAACTCAGGGTCATGACGTGCCTGGGCCCAAATGGACCCATGTACGGCCTCGTGGATGGCATGGTTTAGTAACAGGTTCTGGACCCTGATGCAGAAATATAGTGTGTCTAGTATCCGACGCTGTATCCAGGGGAAGAGGTCGACCCTGTCACCCATGGCTGGGTGTGTACACTTCTCAGCGTCGGATACTATGGGGTGGTTGGTGAGGACGTCTTGAAGCTGCGGGCCTTTTGTGATCAGACAGTATATACATTGGTTAGTTAATCTAAAACTACCGATGAATGTCCAGCCACAGTGGCCATAAACTTTAAGTATCCTCCCAACCAAAACGTGAACTTGCGGCGAACTGTGGTGGGGTTGGGGTCGCCTTCCGTGGTGTAATAATCTCCCTCCTCCTGCAACTTTCTAAGGTTCTCTTTAAATGTGGTGGAGCTTAATGATTGGTAGTTATCCCAGCAGGAGTCAGAGCAAAAGGAAAAATGAAGTCAGTGGCATTGAATTTCCTGCGCAGTTATTTATCTTCCTGTATGACCCGGAGGATCCACAGTGTGCTAGTCTTATTCTTGCTGATGGCGCGACCGTCAGCTTGAAGAAGAACATTCACATTCGCCTTTTGCAAGCCGTATGTGCCGCACACCCAGCGCAGGACTTTACGTGGACACAGCTTCACTTCCTTGGGCACCTCCTCTGACTGCTGGCATTCGGCAAATGAAGGTTTTAAGTCAAACGGCTACTAAACTTTTTCCCCAAGTTCCTTCCTAGCTTCTCTGAATTTAGAAAAAGGAAGGTCCTGGTTCAAAAAGCCATGCGATTTCAGTTTGTTTAAAACAGCCTGACTAATATTCTCATCATCTGCGAACAATATGAGTGACATGAGTTGTTTGTATGGGTTGGAGTTTTTACCACCTATGGTGGGCGAGTGTGAATGGAGATCGTAATTTTTGCAGGCCCACCTGTACCAGTGCTTAGTTACGAACTCTACTTCTTCACCTGCCCTATCTGCTAGGTGTTTGGCAAAAGCATCCTGCATAATCCTAACATCCGATCTTATGTTTCGTTCTCCTCTCTCATCTACCTCGCTGTAACTATTCTCATTCTAGGAGCATAGGACAGCACAGCCTTGTGTTTATTGGTTTCAAACTCTACAAAGGGACTGCCTGCAAGATGTGAGGTGATATGGCCAGTAAATTTTGGTGATGGACGGGTGTGTATGTGTGAAGGGAGTGGAGAAAGAATAGAAAGGTGTTTTGTATGTCGGAAATGTCGTTGCAGGAAGAGGATTTTACATTGCTCGACCTCTCCGGCGTTGTTTCAGGCACATCCTTGCTTAGCCTAGTGCGCACCCGAGCAGGTGTCACGGGTGTTGGCACCTATCAACCACAAATGGGTACAAGCAAGCACGTTAGGTGACACTGTACCAGAAAAAAACTGCTGAAAAAGAAGCAGTATCTGCGGAAAACAATAAATAAATGCAAACAAAACGCATAGAGGACATACACAAACCTGTAGCTACGAAATTGATTGAAAACTGACCCTGGTAGTGGCCTCCATCTTGACTTCGTCATCAGCAGCCACGATGGCGACAGATGGTCCTTGTTGGTGTAGCTCCAAGTCCACACCCTTGGCGTCCAGTTCCGCAATTATAGGGGGGAAACAAGAACAGACACATATACAATATGCATTACAGCTGTTACATGCAAGAAAAATAGATCACACACAACACACACACACACACTCTACTTCCACACAGTTTCAACATAAAAACAGAAACAGAAACACACACAAAACAGATGGAAACAGCATGCAGGCACTCACCTAATTCTCTCTGAGCCTTTCTGGAGGCCTTCTGAATCATTGCTCTACATAACATGCACAGAAATATGATGTATGTATACTAAACAAACGAAAACAAGCACTAAAATTCGAAGAAATTAGTGTTAAGAAAAAGTGGCTTACTCCTGTTCTCAGTGCTTTTTTTGCAGCTTTTTGAGCTTTTTGCTTAGCAAGCAGTTCTCTATCCGCTGCTGTCTTTTTTTTCATGTTTTCGTAGGTAGGATGCCTTGATAGGAGCCTTCTGGTTTAACCTTGGTTTTTTTTTCACCATCAAATTTCGCCAAGTCAAAATGTATTGCCGCTTTTTCCGCTACTGATGGTATTTTTATGTTTTGAAATGCCGAATATGCTAACGGGCCCGCCGCGACAGAGTAGCAGTTCTTCCGACCCGGAAGACTTACTAGACTACTGGCAATGGTACTCGCCAGATTAAAAGGTGTTTTGCGCAGAGGGTGGACAATGCAGTGAAGCAATTGACCACACTCTTTAAGCAATACCTAGTCAATACAGGCGTCCCAGTGTTTACTATTCCGTTATTATATTCCAAGTGTTCTCAATTCACTTTTGCAGTTTGGTTACCTTTTAGTACTGAATACAAACAGTGCTGCTTGAGCACAAGAACTACGATCCCTATCCGTTCCATCTATTCCCATCAGTTCTATAATTGGTTAGTCTACATAGGTCCCGACGGAGACCAACTCTATTCTAGATAAATCAAGAAGGTCTAGAAAGGATGAATTGTAGTTTGTGCAACTGTAAGTTGCACATCCTTCCTGTACTCGTAAAGAAATATGGTATTATATTAGCAAATGGCAAGGAGGGCCGGCAGAGAATAGGTTTACGTAAATTTGCCACAAAGGACAAATCCAGTAACGGAAATTCTCAGTTACGGTGCATCTCCGACGCACCCCCTCAAAGAAAGTAAACTTATCTGCCCTGACTGCTTAGTAATAATATAATTTATTATCGTGTCCGCACCAAGGACCTTATGCTCATAAATGAATTAACATGTCTATGTATCACTCACGTTGGCGGTGAAAAGCCAGACCAAAGAAAGTCATTTACTTGCTCTTACTCTCTCTAAGATGTAGAGTCAGAAGTGGCTACCCCACTTACCGCGGCATGCACATATCAGTTAGATTATATCCAAGGCTGGCGTCCCACGGTAAAGTAAGGCTTCTCTGACGAGAAGACTATTATCAACTACGCTCTCCTAACCTCTCAAAATGAAAAGGTAAAAGTTGCGCCCATCCCGGCTGAAACTTGAAGTATGATCATGCATCGGAAAAATTACACAACATATAATCAAAATATAATAAGTCAGTAAGTCGACTTAGTAGATATTGATCCCGTAATGCGATTTACGGTGAAATTTAATGATTTAGCTATCCCTGATGATTATATGATAAGTATGACGTCCATATTTATAAAGTACAGGCATAGACGTCACATCGTGACACATAAAATGTGTGATTAAATATTATAATAAAAGTTATGAAGGCAAAAGTATAGAATATATGAAATATAGCAGATAAACATGCCAAATTAATGTAGTAGCTGTAGAGCAACGAGTTCTAACAGAATACACATTAAATTAAGCGAGTTTAATATGAGTCACTTAGCAAAAATAATTTTATCAGCATTTCCCCGGCAAGGGGTACCTTTCGGAAAAAACTATGTAACAAATTAAGTTTTTACATCCAGGCCGAAGTAAAATGCTGTAAATTATTATTACTTAGTTGTAACTCTATGGGATCTAAGGATCCGCACGCTCGTTCCGCGTCTGGGTCCTCAATCCTGGAACTTTGCCTTGGCCTCTGGCTCGTCTCTCGCTCAACTACCTAGAATTCCTGTCAACGGGGAAAAAGGGGTAGCGCACAGCAAAAACACACCAAAAGCACAAATATACATGGTGGCAAGTTCTAGCAAGCTACAAAGAGTGCTTTTGGAAACAAAATCCCTCAGAGCCGAATGCATCTTAGCAACTTTGTGTCCAGAAGCACTTAGTCGGTCGAAGACGCAGCCCACTTCCGATTCGTCTGCTCGAAGTGCGAAACACAACCTACAAAGCTGGGGTATGTAACAAATAGCGAGGTTGACCCTCGTAGTATGTAAAACAAAGCCGACATTGAGCGTTGGGGCTCATTTCCGGCCCCCGGTCCAATGACTTTGTCATTTTTTGCTTGTACCCCCTACTAAGGCTATGTCTGTCCTATTCGTCCGTGAGCGCTATCTTTCTAAGCGCTTCCAAATCCAGTTTAGGCAAGAATACGTCCAACAACGTGTCTGCTTGATCCTTGGGCAAATACTTAGTCAAAACATCCCCTAACTGTCCTTTAGTACCAACCTTCCTAAACTTAGCTATGCCTTCCTGTTCTAGCTCGTGTAGGTAGTGTTCTTCCAAAGGCAAGTGTTTCGTGCGTGGTCCGGCTAACCCGCGTTGCGCGGCTAGTATAGTCTGGGCGTTATCCTCACGAACATCAAAAGGATTGGGCTCCGGGATGCCTAATTCACTTCGCATGTTGCGAATGGCCATAGCTTCCCTTAGAGCCTCATTGGCTGCAAAAATTTCTGCGTCGTTCGACGAAAGGGCAACTTTCGACTGCCGTTTGGACACCCAAGCAACGGGATCCCCTCCTACTAAAACTACATACCCAGTACGAGATTTACCCGTCTTTAAACAAATCCTGTGAGCCGCATCGGGCCAAACTGTCATTGGTCCTATCGGTTCTGCCTTCCCTACCGCACTAAGATCATTCTTGCTGAACCTAAGTACTCTATCGTTCTTCAGATATCGGATTATCTTCACTAGCTTGGAATAAGTCTTCCCCACATCTACAGTCTACATTACGCTTGCAGAATTGAGCGCTTCTTGAATATCCTGCCTAGTCATCTTGGCCAAAAAGAGTAAACTCCCGACTATCTGTGGAATTAAAAACTGTCTAAGTCTTGCATGCTCGTCCATGGGCATTGGGTCAGTTTTTGATCCGAGTGTTGCGCTGGGCTTGCAGTGTTCATACCCGTAAAATTTTACCACTTTCCGAGCGTAACTTTGCTGATTTAGGATAATTTCCGACTTTGTCTGAAGAATTTCCATTCCCTTGAATTCTTTTGCTAAACCGATTCTTTTAATGGGGAAATGCATTTCAAGTCTCTCGCAAAATCTATCATAGGCCTGTCTGCTAGGTGCCATGAAAATGAGATCGTCTACATGGAAGACGCCTACTATTCCCTCACCTAAGCTCACTCCTTTCTCCCTAAACATGCATGGGTCTGATTGAAGTGTTGTAAAGCCTAACTGTTTGAGAAGCCCGGAAAATATATCATACCAACGCTTTCCTGCCTGGGGCGCTCCGTACAATGCTTTGACGACCTTCCATATCTTTCTACTCTCCCTATCACGGGCGCACCTTGTGGTGGGCAAGCATATATGGCGTCTATCATGTCGGCATTAAGATAGGCGTTTTTAACGTCAACCCCGTACAGTCTCCTACCATAACTGACTGCCAACTTGCACAACATCAAAACTGATATGTGCTTAGCGCATGGCACATAAAGCTGTTCAGGATTATAACTTATACCAGGTTGCAATTGATCTCCCCTCAAGGACAAACGTGACTTGACGAACCGTAGTCCATCTTGGTCCGTTTTGACCTTATGCACCCAAGTTAACCCAACTATCTTAACTCCGGCTTTCCTAGCCTCACTTTCGTCTACCCATTGGTAGGTCTTGAACTCCGCTATAGAACGTAACTCTTTATCTATCCCTGCCTGTAGATCTTTGAGTGTCATACCCTCTATTGCTAAGTCTGGCGGTAAATGTATGTAACACATCCACTCACTCGCTTCGTCATGTGAAATGCAATAATCCATGTCATACATAGTAGTAACATGATGTGTAGATGTGCGGGATGGATCTACTGGCTATCTCACTCTTTTTCCGCTGACTATGTTCGCTGCTGATATCTTGTCACTCTGTTCCCATGTAACTCCCTTGGTTGGGGCCTTACCCTCGATATACTGTGGTATGGGGTCATGTTGCGCGCTTGGGCTGTTCATATCTACAGGCAAGGGCCCTATACTGATGCGCTCATCTATTTGCTCCCCCTGGACTGCATCAACCTCGTGAGGTTCATGTTCAGTCTCTGGCTTGGCCTCTACCTTATCCTCTCCCTCACTGTCTACGTGCGCTGTGGTGGTGGGACTGTGTGGGAATGGTGCAACTGGACTATCAGTGGAACTGGGCTCGAAATCAGCTACCTGGCTAGTTCATATGGCTATCCCGGTGTCTGAGAACCCCTGTGTGTTGCTGTGGTCTTGTTCATCGTCAAATTCTGGCTGTGTGTCTATCTCCCCCTCAGTTGCATCTTCCCATACTACCTGAGGCTCAATCGACTCACCTACCCTACTGAGATCGAAACGAACATTTATAACTCCTGATAATACATTCTGTCCGTCCCAAACTCTGTATAATTGCGATGCATATCGTATCCTACTAACTTTACTAACTTACCGGGCATGGATCCTTTACCATTTACCTTTGCTACGTGCATCACTCCCGTGCACCCAATTGGACGTAATTGGTGCAAATCGGTGGTGCTCGTTTGAATAGTAATTGGTAAGGCGACGTGCCCTTATGCTGTCCTTTAGTTATAGGTAATATATTATAAAGCACAGTGGCTGTATGTTCCATTTCTGCCCAAAAAGTTGGGCGGAAATCGAGCATGCTGCCTAAGTGCGCGAGCAGGCCCCCCTGTTACCCCGTTTATTCTTTCAGCTCTCGGATTGCCATCTTTATCTGCAGTGTCAGCATCTTTGCATATAATATCGCTATACTTCTCACTGATCTCTCTTGGGGCCGTGAATTGCTGATCACAAACTACAACTTTAACTTTATTTTCTGTCTGTCTCTCCATGAACGCTATTGCTTTATGTATGCAAGATATAAATTCATTTTTATGTCTTAAGTAGAAATCAAGAGCATAACCAGAGAAATCATCCATAACCGTGAATTTATACCTTCTCCCTTCCCGTGACATGACTCTCCATGGGCCTTGCGTATCGCAATGTAACATCTCTCCCACTCTCTCTGCTCTACGCAAATGATTGGAAGCAAAACGAGGCAACACGCTAGCTTTGGCAATCATGTATGGCTCACACATTCTATACTCTTCTCTCGCACTCTCTACACTACCATCTCTACCTATTAGCTTAATGCCTACAGCGTCTGCAAATGCTTTAGTCCTCTCCCAGCTTACATGACCCGCCATAGCGTGCACTACTAACAGGCAGCACTCTCACTCTCTTGACAGTAGAAGGGTAGTTGACAAACAAACAGCATTCTTTATGATTAGTTTAGATGATTTAATACTCACTTTACTCTCTCTTGCTGTTGCTATTGTCCCTTTATTGTCTGAGGGTGTGGGTTTTATACTTGGGTTCTCCCACCCTGCTGCCCCGCCTCCCTCTCTCTCAGGCGCACCCTTAGGTGTGTAACGACAGTTAGGATCTAGCTTACTATCCTTATGGCTGTCCCATCGGTACAGCAAAGCTTTAGTTAGCCTTCCCCTGACTAGTATGTTCTTTTCCTTCACAGGCAGTGCTCCCTTCAAGATGAACATTTGTCCATTTTGATGGAGTACTGCTCTGTGATGGAAATGATCCATCGGGCCAGTGGGGGCCACGTTGATTGGCATGAGTGGATCGTAGAAGGCACTCTTGCAAGCCTTATGCATTCGCCCCTCTCCATCTACTCTATCTACACACATCAACCCTGCCTCACCTATGACTCTCGTTCCATTCCCTGTACTGAATTTTACCTTACCTATCTTCTTCAGCTCTTTCATCATCGTCTCATCGTGACAGACAAATTGAGTCGCACCACTATCCTGGTACACATGTTTGCTCTTAGCTGTCCTACTGTGTGCCATGACTGTAGCGGAGTCTTGTTTCTTTTTGGATTTGTTTTTCTTGTTTTTCTTTTTCTTCTTCAACTTCTTCTTTCTTTTCTTCTTCGTCAGTTCTTCTTCCTCAGACTCAGAGGACTCAGAGGGCTCTGACGACATAAGCTCTTGCACGTCGTCAGAGTCATCTGGGTCATAGTCTCTATCAGGCATACCTGTCTGTATCTGTCCTTTCAACTCTTCCTGCAAGTTAGTTATAACTGCTCTCACCTGTCTGTCTAACAGATTAATCCTCTCCCTAGACGCACCTGTGATTAGTTCCTGAGGAACTGTCACCTCAACAAACTTACCTGTAGGGTCAAGTCTAACCTCTATCCCTTCTTCAGTCGGTGTGTTGGGTATGTTGGGTGTGTTTGGAGTGGAGTGTTTGTTGTCATTCGGTGGAGTATGGACTGCTAGGACTATTTCTTGTGTTGTGAGTCACAGTGACTAGCTCTATGGCTCTCATCACATCTGTCAGATATTCATCTATCTTTCCTCCTACCTCAATCACTCTCCTCTCATCCCATACTCCCCCTGATCTTTTCAGCTCTCTAGCTATCTCACCTACTGTCTGCATGTCAATGCTTGAAACAAGTCTGTAAGGTGAAATGACTGATGGGGAATGATGGTGGAAGTGGAGGATGGGGTGCTTACCTGTTCCTCTTCCTCAGGGACGCTGAGGGCAGACCTGTTGCGCGGAGACGCAGCATCGAATGCCGCAGCGAGGTCAGACTGGGAAGTTCCCGGGGCTCCGCGACCGGTCTGTTGGTCGTCACCTACAAATCTCCATGTCAGTGTGTTAAGTGTAGCAGAGGAGGTAGGATTAGCAACCCAAGGTGGGGGTTGATAATTCCAGTCCTCTCCCTCAGCTACACAGAGTAAATTACCGAACATATCGAGAAATTCTTTCACAATTTCCCATATCGAGAAATTCTTTCGCAATTTCCCATAACTTTTTCTCGTTTGGGTAATTCACTACTGCTGGTGGTCTGTCTGTTGCTGGCTGTTCTAAGTCAATGAACGGAAAATAGATACATTGTTTTGCGTGATATCCGCAGTAGTCATCGTAGTGCAACCTATCTCCCATTCTTTGAGGCAACCCGAAAAGATGTGCCCCTAAACGGACTTTGCAAGGTTTTCCCCGAGAAGTTTTCCCGGAGCATTGCTTCGTGCTTGAAATTTTCTCAGCCTGTTTATCCTTGCTTGTCGTTTTGGTTGTTGTTATTGTTTGTGGATCTTGTTGTGTGGCTTTCTTCTCTTTCTCTTTCTTTGTTGGTGCGTTGTTTGGACGTGGAGTGTTGTTCAGTGATGGTGTCTTGGCTTGATGTTTGTTTTTGTTTGTTCTTGTTTTCTCTCTGTGGGGGTGGAGGCATGAGCAGAAAATGCACCACAGCAACAGGTGTAGGCAACGAAGGCAATGAAATTGTTCTTATCGTGTTTGCCCTCTCTACTCCTCTTACTGGTGTTCGTGATTTTGTTTCGTTGTTGTGTGTTGATGTCGTGGGGGCAGGCAGTAGTATGATAGGAGGTGGAGCAGGTGCATCACCATCATCATCAGCACTCATCAACTTGCTCACCACCACCACCATGCAAAACAAACACAGTTCCCTCAAACAAATCAACGTCTTCTTCTTCCCCTTGCTCTTCCTCACCTACTCCCTCTAGACCATCAACCTGATCTATGGCTACGTCCTCTAGCACGGTAACTCTCTCTTCGAAATATCTCTCCCGTTATCCTCACCCTGTGCTAACACCATTGTCCTGGCACGAGGACATTGAGCATGACTGTGCTTTTTGCCCTTGCAACGCGTACAAGGCAATTTTGGGCACGTCGCGCGCCAATGATCCTTTGCCCCACACTTGTAGCAACCACCCTTCTCTTCCTCACCCTCGCTCTCCTTAGCTACAAAAGTACTCTGAGCTGGTCTGCGAACGAGTGTGGATGTGTTGGGTTTGTGTGTCATCTGCCTAGTTTGGTTTCCACGAGATTCCGGACCAGAATTTAGACGAAAATTTTGCCAGACTTGGCGGATGACTCTCTCGACCTCACGGTGGTTCAGACGGTCCTCGCGACCGAGTTGGTATACCATAGTATCCAACCCCGCGAAAACTGTATGCTTCTTAAACTTCATCAAGAGGAAAGAAGAGAAAATTCGTCCGGAATTTTACCCCCGTAATCCCTTTGAATACACTCTTCAAGATACATATTTCTATCCAGCCACAACTCAATGTCCCCTCTTGGGTAGGATGAAATGAAAACAAACATACGCTTTATCATTCCTGCTGCGTTGGCACCCCCATACAGGCGCTTAACAAGCACCATCATGCGTATAGGGTTGCCATGTCATGCATAAAGCTATGAGTGTTGGATGCTTGAAGGCAACAGAAACGTAAAGGCTTAGCTTACGCATGGCTTTTGCGTGTTCTTTGTGTTCTTTCAACTTACGTCTTCTCTTTCTTTTTTCTTTGACCTACTTCGTTCTTTCGGTCGTATTATTGCATCTTGGCTCTCTTTTGCTTTAGAGCCTCAGCGTCTGTTGTCTTCTTACCCACTTCGGGTGATGGTGTCTTAGTCTTAGATTCTGTACCTGATGCTGGGTCACTATCGCTAGTGTCTGACTCTGTACTGTACTGTTCATCAACTCTGAATGCTGACTCATCCCATGGGTATCTTTCTTCAGCTTTCTCTGGATGCTTTACTATGAAACTGACTATGTCTCCTAGCTGTGAACTCTCAGAGGTTGCTACCATCTTAAACGTGAATTCCCAAGTTTGAAACCGGTCCTCAAAGACCTGTTCAAGCTCAGGATGCTGTTTATATAGTTTTTCTTGCCCGTCTTCTCGCGTGCAAGGCTCATTAACCGACAGAGTAGCAGTTCTTCCGACCCGGAAGACTTACTAGACTACTGGCAATGGTACTCGCCTGATTAAAAGGTGTTTTGCGCAGAGGGTGGACAATGCAGTGAAGCAATTGACCACACTCTTTAAGGAATAACTAGTCAATACAGGCGTCCCAGTATTTACATTCCGTTATTATATTCCAAGTGTTCTCAGTTCACTTTTGCAGTTTAGTTACCTTTTAATACTGAATACAAACAGTGCTGCTTGAGCACAAGAACTACGATCCCTATCCGTTCCATCTATTACTATCAGTTCTTTAATTGGTTAGTCTACATAGGTCCCGACGGAGATCAACTCTATTCTAGATAAATCAAGAAGGTCTAGAAAGGATGAATTGTAGTTTGTGCAACTGTAAGTTACACATCCTTCCTGTACTCTTAAAGAAATATGGTATTATATTGGCAAATGGCAAGGGCCGGCAGAGAATAGGTTTACGTGAATTTGCCACAAAGGACAAATCCAGTAACGGAAATTCTCGGTTACGGTGTATCTCCGACGCGCGGCACCAGTTTCATGT
The DNA here is from genome assembly GCA_019918135.1 of Paulinella micropora. Lineage (NCBI taxonomy): Eukaryota > Cercozoa > Imbricatea > Euglyphida > Paulinellidae > Paulinella > Paulinella micropora. The sequence goes on along the minus strand of WBZZ01004123.1, from coordinate 71,044 downwards.
CGGAGGTCCATGTGTTGACAGCGAGTGTGTGTTCAAACCACGTTGTTTCAGCAAAAGCAAGCATGACACAAGTGTTTTCATCAGAAAACTTGGTCTTTCATGTATTTGAAATCCTTATTATCGACTTCAATTTTCACATTTCACTACATAGCAAGTATGTAGATTTTAACTGACAAATGCTGTTTGCATGATGCACTCTGCACTCATTTTTACGCACAAGTGCACAAATGAATTCAAATGTTTTGTTGAGCGATTCTGCCAGAGGGTTTTTGCAGAGAAGTACGGTATAAAACTTTGATCACATTCAGAAAATACCATATATCTCATTAATAGCTTATATGAACTGAATACAGGACAGACCATTCCCACTAAAAACATTGAATTCTGCACAAACAGCACCTCAAAATCTTGAATATTGAATTAGATTACTCGCTGTGAAAAATTTAATGATTCTACCTACCACTAGAACCTACATATGCCTGACCGAAAACTTAATATCTTGATAAACTTTCTTCAAGTTTTTACTTCAAATTTACACTTCTATTTTTAGTTCAGTTACTTCATTTTTCCATTTATTTCTCAACTGTCATAACTTGTAGTTGTTACGTTTTCAACTGCCGTTAACAGATCAATTTATTTCCCTTTTACCTGTTAACTTTTTGGAAAATATTGACTATTGCATTTTCCCCCGTATCACAAACTTTATTTCCTTAGACTGCTTTTTCCGGTCCACAGTCATAATTATTGATAGGTAAAATCAGAATAGGCAACACACCAGGTAAAGTGGCATTTAGCTTCATTTTCTTCCAGACTGACTTGAACAACTCCACTAGTTCCACTTGAACCGCTACACAACTCGTGAAAGCACTTGAAATATTCTCGTTAGTTCTTAGAATTTGCATTGTTTCGAAAGGGACAAGTAGTCTGTCAAGAGAGTGTACTAAATAAACTGGAATTGACTATCCCAGCGTCTTTTCTGAAGAAGTTGAATAGTATTGGTGATATTAGAAGCAGGTTTAACGTCTCCCATGCGTCCCCTGTTGACTAAATAACCAGCTCCAAACGTTCTATAATAGGTAAATCAAACAACACAGACAAAAGACGAACGAAACAGCTCGTACAGGTCTCTAAGTCTAAAGTTTCATGTGTCCATACGTGACATATCGGCATTTGCGCCACCACTGCCACCCACACCAGTAATCATTACATCACAGAATGTACCATATTCATGTGCTGTGTATAATACAACATTACATGTCACAGCATGTCACATGTCACAGCATGCCATAGAACTCTAATATCCTTAAGTATTGCCACTTTACCTAATCTGATACCTTTCATGCATTACCATTATGTATGGTACGATGCTCAATATTGCCTTTATTATCGAATGGTTCCAGATATTCACAACATTGTCTTTACAGTGTAAACATCTTGTCACTGTACACATCTTGGACCCTGTACACAACTTGGCATGGTATCTGTACCTACTAGTACAATACATAATTGGATTGGATATCCATTATCAGTAAACTATATTCATGGGACTTATAGTTCCTTGAGTCTAGGTTAAGTGACCGGATTGATCAACCGACCGTCCTCTGCGTTAGTGTCCGGTACTTTCTAGACACCTGGTGAATATATGGATCACCAGGCATAATGGGTTATGATGCCTTGGCTACGGAGGTTGACCTACTGAGAATTCGAAAATCTTCTGCATATTTGGTGAGCTCAACGTAATTTTTTTTAACGATGGATTCAGCTGCTACGAAGAGGCAACGACAACGTCAACGACAACGACAAAGGCGAAGTGAGAACAGACGGTTCGGAGTTAACTGTGGTTACGCTGAGCTTCCGCCAATTCCTTGGTTCTACGGCAAACATGGGTTCGATGAAATTACTTTTATTAATGGATCAGCTTTCCACCAAATGGATGAGGTGCTGAGTGGACCTTCTACCTGCGATTTAGCTTCCCACTGTGTAGGTGATGAGCTATTGGAACAATCGGCCTACCCTACAGCTACCAGGACGGTAACAGGCTGGAGGAGTGTCGGACTCCGACTTTGTGTTACGCAGAAGGAGGAAAGGATGACGATGGATGGATTGATAACGTAAGCAACACATTGGACACAGTGGCCACGATTGAGAGGCAGTTGACAGATCGACGCCTGCTACACGACGATGGCGCCCTAGCTCTTGGTTTGGACTGTTCACAAAAGGACTTAACTTTGTTATCAATGACATTGGATTGAAAGATGATTTTTTCAATGACGAAGCAACGGAGCTTGCTACAACGCTGACGACGAATGCGGCTTCAACGGCAGCTGAGAGTCCCTCGATGGTGAAGCCTGCTACTACTGATACGACCTGGATGGTCCAGACTACGTCAACGGTGGATCTGTCCGTAGAAAGATCCCGAACAGGGAAGCATTGCTTAAATCTTGCTTGCCCTTACTCATGGTGCAATGATGAACAGATGTTCAAGAGTGGTGACGCCCTTGGCGAGCATGCAGCAGCCAGACGCGTGGCGAAGAGTCCACCTGCACCTAGTACCTGTCCCTTGCCTGCCTTACCGCGGAAGAGACCCCCTCCCCTACCTGCTTCGCCCCCGCCCCCTCCCAGCAAAGAGTTCTGGAGCTTTGCTTCGTCTGGCGCAGCCAACTCAAGACGATGAAGACAATGTCATTGTTGGCGATTGCTGTGGCCCCACAAGACGTCAAACTGCGTGCCCTCGTGGCCTTGGGGGGCAAACTTCAACGCTGAGAGATCGATAGGCAGGATAATTGTTTTCGACTTAGTAACGATGAAGTGGAAGAAAGAGTGAGAGATGGACGAAAGGACTCTCACAATCAGACAACAAACACACAGACAGTGTCAGGAAGGAAAATAGAAAAACTCGGGTGGAGAGAAATGAGACAGGAACGCTCACATACACAAGGGAATTCGAAAAGGCATGTGAGTTTGAGAAAGAAAACAAGAGAGGAACAAAAAGTGAGATAGGTGTAGGGACACACACTCACACACAGTCACAAAAGGTAATTGACTCGGAGGACAGGAACAGGATTAAGAAAACAAAGGACAGACAGAAAGGGAAAGAAACAGGCACGTGCACAGAGAGTGGGAAGATCATGACACATGTACAAACAGGAAACGACATATGTCTCTATGATGGATATGCATATGATGCAGTGTCCACATGTTTGTCAAAGCATTTATATATGCTGTTGGATAAATGCAACACATGAGATAAGTGTTTTTTGATTCGGTTGTATTCTGATGTGCTTCCACACACGAACGAATTGTCTGGTCTGTGGTGTGGAATGGATTATATGGTTGACAATGGGTCATTTTCACGTGAACTTTTTCCACATACGTTCTGTCATCATGTCTTCAAGCATTTGTCTATTGTTGATGCTTGTGTTTACACAGATGAAACACGTAATTTGTGTCGTTTGGATTGTTCTTCTTTGTTGTTCACTTATGTGTCGTTAAAATGTGACAACATCGTCATGAAGAGAGAGGTGTATGTACAAACATACCTACCTACCTATGGCTTCCTCTCTCTTTCCACCTTTCATATAGATAGCGTGGTGACGTCGCCTCCCTGGGCCACGACATGCACCCCATCAGTTTCCATCTCTTTTGGGCTTCCCTTCTTGCTTCGTCTGGGGCTCTGGACCTACGACTACGACCACTACCTTGGGCAGTGCTGGCCTGGCGACGTTCGCCGTTTTGGCCTTCGTGTTTGTGTGTTTGTCCGTAAAACACACAGACAGGGAAGCATTTGCTCTTTTTGCTTCCTTTATGCTCCTGCTGCCCACCATTTCTGCTTTCCTTTACAGATGCGAACAGGCAGCCATCGGCCTTCGATTTAGTGTGTGTCGGAAACACACACCAGAACAAGGAAGTAGTTTGTTCCCCTGTGCCCCCTTTTACTTCAATACTCATAGTTTTTTCTCTCTGCAGCTTGGGGAAGGGGTGACGCGACTTTGGGCTTCGCTTCACATGGCGATTGGACCTTTCTGGCCCGCTTCTTCGTCTTGGCCTTCGACTGGGCAGGCGCTGACATATGGACGTTCGACTTCGAATTCGGGGGGGGGGGGGGGGGGGGGGGGGGGGGGGAATGTGGCTCGTACGTTAAGTATAATTTGGTTTTTTTTTTTCGTTCTTTCAGAGAGTTTTACTTGTACGTATTTGTGAAGCCATTGCTGTGCCTTTACACTCGGTCAGCCTTGGCTGCGTCGTTCGGTGGCGTCTGTGAGTGCGAGAGGCACCAGGTGTAGGAGTTTTCTCTCTCGCTTCAGCGTTGGCCTTCCTTGTGGCTTGAGGAGCAGTACGTTTTTGGGCTTCGTTGTGGTGTGGCGTGGAACATTTTCTTTTTATCCTTATTCTTCGTCTTCGGCGTACGAATATCGGGAAAGGATCATGACGACACAGTCCAGCATGGCTTTAAACTGTCCCAACAAGCCAGTTTTTTTTCCCAACTACGACCGCTACGGATAGATTTAGATTTAATTCTTTCTATCTTTCTTTCCTGTCCTAGCATAGGAACTCTTTGAAATTTTCCGAACGATACCCCTTTACGGGAAGCGCTCGCGAAATTTTAAGTTGATCCATGTCATAATATATATGCATGATGCATACATGCATATTGTATTTTGTCTTTCGTTTTGTGTTGCGTCTGTGCTTCGTTCTTGCTCATATTACGACGACGCCACTTGTGATCTTGGACTAGCTTCCGGACAGTCTGTACGTGGGTAATGGACGACCAAACGAATATTATGTTGCGTTTCTTTTCGTTCTTTTGGTCGACAACAACCATACTGCAAACGACTGCGCCTTTCTGTTCTTGAGCCCACCGATGCCGGACGACGTAATCACTAACGCCGCAACTCTTGCGAACCGTGTGCTGTGACTTCTATTTTTTTCGGCTACGTTTGTTCTTTAATGCGTTTCTGAACATTTCAGACCCTGTGGCCCCTTTCTGGCCCTACTTGTCACTTTTTCTGGCTTGTTTGTCATTGCAAGTCGCAGCGGACACTTTGTTCCTCTTCCTCCAGCGTTAGCGTGGGACGTTTGTTGGACATTTGATTTTTTTCTCTTATTACTTAATCAGGACCTTTATTGCCCTGGTGCAATGCAATTCATTTTCAGAGCCAGGACTCTGCCATCGTGCTTAGCTCGGTATAGTTATAGCTTGCTTATTATGTATATATATATATTTCTATACAACTATGCCATGAACATATCTACTTTGCGTTATTTCATAATTTAATTTCATTTGCATTTGTTGCACATGACTCTTAAATTATATTACACATTTACTGATCATATCTACCCCATGTTTGCAAATCGTTTTCAATTTGCATTGAATATATAATTATAAGTGCATGTGTTTCATTCAATTTAACGGATATAAATTTCGGGGGGGGGGGGATTAAAGGATTTGGCAACAGTGTGGATATTGAGTTCGGGGGGGCATTACACCACAGAATATACCATATTCATGTGCTGTATATAATACAACATTACATGTCACAGCATGTCACATGTCACAGCATGTCATACCATAGAACTCTGATATCCTTAAGTATTGCCACTTTACCTAATCGGATACCTTTCATGCATTACCATTATGTACTGGTACGATGCCTCAATATTGCCTTTATTATCGAATGGTTCCAGATATTCACAACATTGTCTTTACAGTGTAAACATCTTGTCACTGTACACATCTTGGACACTGTACACAACTTGGCATGGTATCTGTACCTACTAGTACAATACATAATTGGATTGGATATCCATTATCAGTAAACTATATTCATGGGACTTATAGTTCCTTGAGTCTAGGTTAAGTGACCGGATTGATCAACCGACCGTCTTCTGCGTTAGTGTCCGGTACTTTCTAGACACCTGGTGAATATATGGATCACCAGGCATAATGGTAATTACCACTTTTTCCACACTATGAACTATAATTATTAAGTAACGTATTTACCGGTTGTATTCATAATCCCATCACCTGACTATCGACTTAAGCTCTCCCTTGATAGCATTAATACCAACTCATATACTTACGCACAAACGTTTTCCCATTATGCGCTCCATCGTTCACGGTTACGCAATCCTCTCCGTCATCTTCGCGTACTTTGGTCCCCGCTGCCGAACGGCCCCGTGATACCAATGGCACATGTCCGACAGGATCAAAGGCCAATTGACTGATAAGTCTATTATTATTATTATTATTATTATTAAATGGAGGCACATGTCCAGGATCTGGATCTGATGCTATAGTCTGAGGAAGCCTATTATTATTATTATTATTATTATTATTATTATTATTATTATTATTATTATTATTATTATTATTATTATTATTATTATTATTATTATTATTATTATCATAGTACTATTATTATTATTATTATTATTATTATTATTATTATTATTATTAGTGGCACCGCGATAGCCCAGTGGTTAAGGTCTACCATCTGGGACCTGTCGCCAGTTCGATTCCCGTCGGTGCCAGTATTTTCAAAGGATATTTTCTTTTAAAGTATTGGTCTGTCTGGAAGGCTTGGAGCTGCCTTGCGGGGGTGTCTGTAGAGCCTATCGTCAAATCTTCGTACTCCCCTCGCGGGTGAAACGATGGAGGCACATGTGCAGAAATGCATTCGCCATTGACTGAGAAGCACTATTATTATTATTATTATTATTATTATTATTATTATTATTATTATTATTATTATTATTATTATTATTATTATTATTATTATTATTATTATGGACACCGTGATAGCCCAGTGGTCAAGTTCTACCATCTGGGCCCTGTCGCCAGTTCGATTCCCGTCGGTGCCACCAGTATTTTCATTGAACATACCGGTCTATTTCTGGACCAGTATTTTCATTGAACATACCGGCCCGTCTGGAAGTGTTGGAACTGCCCTTGCGGGGGTGTCATTAGAGCTTATCGTCAATTCTTCGTACTCCCCTCACGGGTGAGACGATGGAGGCGCATGTGCAGAAATGCATCAGCCATTGACAGAGAAGCACTATTATTATTATTATTATTATTATTATTATTATTATTATTATTATTATTTTGGACACCGTGATAGCCCAGTGGTCAAGTTCTACCATCTGGGCCCTGTCGCCAGTTCGATTCCCGTCGGTGCCACCAGTATTTTCATTGAACATACCGCTCCGTCTGGACCAGTATTTTCATTGAACATACCGGTCCGTCTGGAAGTGTTGGAACTGCCCTTGCGGGGGTGTCATTAGAGCTTATCGTCAATTCTTCGTACTCCCCTCACGGGTGAGACGATGGAGGCGCATGTGCAGAAATGCATCAGCCATTGACAGAGAAGCACTATTATTATTATTATTATTATTATTATTATTATTATTATTATTATTATTAATGGAGGCACATGTCCAGGATCTGGATCTGATGCTATAGTCTGAGGAAGCCTATTATTATTATTATTATTATTATTATTATTATTATTATTATTATTATTATTTAGGGAGTACATAGGCCATCGGTCCCTTTCCATGGGCTGATTGGTATAAAGCTCCTAAAGTAATGTTCTATGCCGTCACTTCCTTTATTGCACCGATTGGTGTGGAGACTTTCCTTATGGAATGGAGGACTGGATGCACATGGCCTTTTGGCTCAGCAATTGGCAGACGATACATACATACATATTATTATTGTTATTATTATTATTATTATTATTATTTTGGACACCGTGATAGCCCAGTGGTCAAGTTCTACCATCTGGGCCCTGTCGCCAGTTCGATTCCCGTCGGTGCCACCAGTATTTTCATTGAACATACCGGTCTATTTCTGGACCAGTATTTTCATTGAACATACCGGCCCGTCTGGAAGTGTTGGAACTGCCCTTGCGGGGGTGTCATTAGAGCTTATCGTCAATTCTTCGTACTCCCCTCACGGGTGAGACGATGGAGGCGCATGTGCAGAAATGCATCAGCCATTGACAGAGAAGCACTATTATTATTATTATTATTATTATTATTATTATTATTATTATTATTATTATTATTATTATTATTATTATTATTAGGACCTCGAACAAGGGTATTGGAGGCTTATGTCCGTTGAGGATATGCCATTAGCTGCATCAGTACGCCTCAGATATAGTATTATTATTATTATTATTATTATTATGGACACCGTGATAGCCCAGTGGTCAAGTTCTACCATCTGAGCCCTGTCGCCAGTTCGATTCTCGTCGGTGCCACCAGTATTTTCATTTGAACATACCGATCCGTCTGGACCAGTATTTTCATTGAACATACCGGCCCGTCTGGAAGTGTTGGAACTGCCCTTGCGGGGGTGTCATTAGAGCTTATCGTCAATTCTTGGTACTCCCCTCACGGGTGAGACGATGGAGGCGCATGTGCAGAAATGTATCAGCCATTGACAGAGAAGCACTATTATTATTATTATTATTATTATTATTATTATTATTAGGGAGTACATAGGCCATCGGTCTTTTCCATGGGCTGATTGGTATAAAGCTCCTAGAGTAATGTCCGGCTTTGGATATAGTTATTAGGTCTGGCCCCCTAGTACTATATTAAGGTAACCGATTGAATACAAGGGTATGTTATTAAAAGACAATGTATTTACTGATCGGAAGTGTTTTTGGAGAAGGAGAAAAATTATAACGCTGCTTTTATTGCAATAGTAATACTATTTGTTCTTGACATACTGCCTCAGAATTAAGTTACGGGGGGGGACAAACGTGTGGAAGGAGGAGTTTTTATTTACAAAAACGAGGCTGGAGATTTATAGTTGACTCGTGTCTGGCGTATGCGTTTTATATATCCACCCGTCTATCCGTGGGTTAATGCACTTAGTTGCGACACCCCGTAGCGTTTGTGCAGAAAAGAAATCAGCAATTATATGACGAAAATATTGCATATTTTCGTCAAAAAAAACTGGAAGGGGTACTGTAGGCATCACCCCCCGGATAGCCGGTAAAAAGTATCCTTTTTCTGGTGTCAGGTGCACCTAGTTTTTTCCCATTATTTTCAATATCGTTTGGCCGGATTTGACCTAATGGCCTTTTGGCTCAGCAATTGGCAGGAGATACACAGACTATTATTATTATTATTATTATTATTATTATTATTACCGACAGTAGTGCTTTAATAAGTGTACAAAGACTTCGCAGATATAGGCAATGTGAGCAAGTCACTCTGTCCAACAGCCATAAAACCAAGCTCAGAAGAAAAATCTAAAGCAAAGCCGTCAGCAAAATCACAATAACGAATCTATAAGACATAAAAACTAACATGAACGTGACCTATACTAAACGAACAATAAAAAAAAAGCCTATAAAGCAAAGAGCTATCCTAGTTTGCTATTGGGTCTCGGGCCACCGGTCCCTGCTCATTCTGCAACCCAGTTTGAGGCACGGCAGGAGGGGGGCCGCCTGCCTCGATGCGCAGCTCTTGAATTCGACGTAAGCCTTGTGCACGTCTTGCCATTCGCATTGCGCAGTTAAGGATGTGCGCATTGCCTCGCTGAATCGTTAGTGAGATCTCTCGTACTGTTCTCACCCTCACCGATTGAATTGAATCTGTGATGTCGAGCGACGCATTGACGCGTTTGCCAACGCAGAATTCGATCAAGCCAAGCGCCTTCTTGCCTAATCTGCCTTGCCTCTCGAACGCAAACGGCATAATAATCGCCCCATCTCCCAGGCGGCTGGCAGCCGCTTAATAAAAGGCATTCATTTACTTGTGAATCTCGGCTTTTTGAGCAGCAAATCCAGCTTCTAGTGCCGAGCTCACCTGAGTTGATGCACTTTCAGCTGCGGTTCCCACGACGTCGATCAAAATTCTCCTTTCCGCCCACGCAGCGTGTATGTCAATTCTGTGTTGGGTGCTTCCCATTACAGCTTCCTCCACATTGGTCTGAGCGCCCGCATCTGTGCACATTTGTGCTACTGATCTCAGGACCATGTTGTGAGCGAAGGTGACAGCTCCGGCATTTGTGTTGCACGTCATCAGATGATTGTTGATCTCTCTGCCGTTGAGTGCTGCGAGGGAGTGGCCACAGACGCATTCGTCCTGCATGTCTGCAGTTGGTTTTAGCCCTAGTTGGAGTGCTAAGCAAAATGCAACGTCCGCGTCGTTCATGTAGAAGTCGTCTCCAGTTGAGTTCATCCACAGGTTCGCATGCTGAGGGGCGGCAGATTTGACTGCTGCTGTGGTCAACGTCTGCACTTACATCTTTGGTTCCGAATCGGTTGCATTTGCCCTTCAGAGTAGCCAGAAATTGATGAACCATTCGATTGATTGGTTTCTATTGTAGTAGATACTACATCATTATATTATTAATATTCCCTGATGGAACTCTAATATCACAAGTTACCGTTAGGATTAGAATACCTGACACCGCACACCGGATATTTACTGACTAGTGTGAAATGCCAATCTTCCCTACATATTGCCAGAATAAGTGGCATTACTGTGACACTATATTTCTAGACCTTTCTAGATCGGTGTGTAGAACGGTAAAGGGTGAGAATATAACAAATATTCATTTCCGGTTATTCTATTTCACGGATTACGTTTACCAGTCATTACTAAACCTAATCCTCAATCTAGAATAACTAGAACATCACCTCTGCCGTCGGTCAGTTACTCTTAGTTCTGACAGTCTTTGCATTGTCATTAAAGTAGTTTTATTGAACTCGATAAGTTCCTTACGGATTATTCGATCGTGGTAAACCGCTTTACTGAATAAGTAATCATGTTACCTGGTAGTACATCGAGATCGGGTTATGAGCAAGCGCGAGTTTCCCTACTGGTACCTCAGCTTCCCGCACCTACTTCTAATGCTGCCAAGGATGCACAGGCGTTCGACAACTGGCGTTGGTCCACGCTGCAGTTCCTTATGGGGTTGGATCCCAAAATTCTGTTGATGCCACGAGACGAAAGCTCACCGCTCACACGAGCACAGCTGAAACTCGTCATCACACCACCAGCACCGACTGTGCTCTTGGCATCTTCGTTGTCTTCATCGTCGTCTTCGAGTTCGACTTCTGCTTCGACGACGACCACTGCTGCGGCGACTTACGACCACACGCTACACAGCGTGCAGCTGTGGCTGCCCTTGGGGGCGACCCTACATACGAGGAATTACTCGATTGTCTACCAGGTCAAATGCAGGTACAGCTAGTGACGAAGTTCAGCGCTATCCTGTCTGAGGCGACTCAGAAGAATGCGGAAGCGTTGCTTGTTATTCGTCGCGCTGGTCATGAGCCCCAGCAGAAATGGGAAGCTCTGTGCCAACGCTTCGCTCACCTTGGGGCGATATCTGCGGCAATTCTGATACATCAACTTAACAATGATCGGCTGACGTCGAAGGACAAGCCCGAGGTATGGCTCGATGTCTACTGTCACCGCTACGCGTTGCTCCAAGAAAGAAAACAGAGGTTTGCTGATGAATACAAGTGTATCAATCTGATACAGGAACTTGAAGCGGCAAGACATTTGCCGTTCAATGACTTCGGCCTGAAGTGCTACTACAGCAAGGATGACGCGCACAAGCCTGCGTTTCTGGACTTGGTCCCGATGGCTAGGGAGCAAATGCAAGCGATTGCGATGGCTAACGAACACAAGAAGCCTAACGGTGGCCACGGCAACGTGGATGGACCGACTTTGTTCTACGCGAACAGGGGGGGAGCAACCTTTTGGAGGTGCATGCTGGAATTGCGGAAATGCTCATCGGATTTCGAAGTGCCGTGTTAGATGCAAAAGATCTGAATGCGCCAACAAGCCCCGGCACCTTGGAGCTGAATGCAAGGTAAGAGGCCCAGGCCGACGCAACAAGAATGGTGATGGTAATAATAATAATACTTGTGACACTCGTGGAAACAATGATCGGCGTAGTAATCGAAATAAGCGTAATAATGGGAATGCACGAGCTAATGTTGCTATTGCTGAGGACAATACGAATCAGCCCCTTGATGACACGTGGTCGTGCCTGGCCGTGGAAGAAGTGGATGAGAACGGCGCCGTCGTTGACGTCCTCGAAACTGCCCCGGTTGTGGCGGAGCCTGCTGACCCCTACCCCCTCATGGAGAACCTTCAAGAAGCCAAGCGAATGCCAACATCCATGTACGGCGTTCGGACGGCAGGCCCAAGATGGCTAGACACACTGGGCAGACAGCTAGAAAGGCTTGCTTTTGCAAACGGCTGCTATGATATTGCAGAACTTGCGCATCGAGGTTGAGATGGCAAGGTCGACGACGAGATGCCGACTCGAAACGGACGACGACGTGACGAACGACGAAACCGATGACAACGGGCTCGGCGATGGACCGATGAACGACGCGCCGCCCGGCACTGCAATATACACACAGGCCGATGCTTTGGTGACCCAGTCTGATGATGATGTCATGCCTGACCTGCATAGTTCTGAAGATGATGCCGTGGGCGACTCGGACGACGGGGATAATGAGGAGCCTGCGGCTATCGGCCAACAAGAAGCACTTACAAAGCAACAGGACAGCAAATATGCACATATTGTTTGTGATGACGCTATTACAATGATGGCATTTAGCCCCAAACTTTGTCGGAAGTGGACAACTTGCTGCTGGACCTACCTACGAATCCGGCTGCGAGTCAAAGCGAAGGTAAGCAGGAGACTGGCGTGGAGGTCAAGGCTTAAGCCACGGAGGATACACCGACGCCGCCCACAACGACTGCGACACCTACAGCGTCAAGAGGAGCAACAGGGGTGATTAATCCTCACCAATCCTTTGCAAGTTCTAGGCCTGTGGAGATCCCGTGGGAGTCCCTGACAGACGAACAGAAGCTGGACGAAAATGACTATCAATGTAAGCTAAATGTTTGGGCATTCATGCAAAAGTTGTACAGGAAAAGCGACCATGCCCAGGGCTTTCCGGTGCCCCCCCTGACATTTGCCAGCTGAGTGGCGACTTGAAACTCCGGGTAGCTACACTGTTCCCAGACAAGACCCATGGTACCCCAATGCCCGTCTTTAATCATTCCCCCGCTACTTTGGCTAGAAAATTACAACAGGGAGGAAGTGTATGTCGAGAGGAAGGAGCCCCCGATACCGCGAAGTGCCATCGTTTCGCGTCAACGGCCTGCATCGAGGCTCCAGATTGAGTTGCCCATCCAACTACGCAATAACGTGGTATTGAATCAATCTATTTCGCACCCTGCCTTTCCAGGAGCCCCAAACTTTTGGGCTATAGATGTTCATTTTTGCTTCCGTCACGCATCTATAATGGATATGGAGTATTGGTCCCTACGTTTGGGATTCAACATTATATACCGCAAGGATGGCAGGGCACCGTTTCGTTATGTCGGTACTGTTCTACCTATCATACTAATCCCTTGATCATGTCAGGGATACCGCACGCAAATCCGAGTCCGCCACAGTTATGTGAGTACTGCGACGCCATCGAGACACATTTGAATCGGCACCGACGGTGTGGTGCGTGTAAGTGGGTCTTTTATTGCCAGAAAAGCTGTCAAAGAAATGATCGTGCCCCGCACTCTAGGTTTTGTACTTACGCTGAAGATGCGTGCAATGCTCAACTACGTGACACTACGCGTCAACAAATTCTACCTGCCTGCGGTATTGGTTCTACACTGATTGACTACGCATGGTTTGCTTTGCAGCGAATGACGCGTTATGAGATTCATAAGTCCGGACCTGTGGTAACGGTTCCGCAACTCCCGCCAAAGTACAAAGTCGGCGCTTTGCAGATGATCTACAGACGACTTTCTGGCGTTGCGACCTACAAGCCACAGATGCAACGATACATTGTGGAGGAGGAGGCACCTAGCGAAGTGCCCTACGACCCATCACTGGTCGCGCGATCGTTCAGTGCGACGCTTGTTGATACCGCTATTGTGCCTGATGAGGAAAACGACTTTGTGGCTTTGCTTGCCAAAACGGATGGGAGGCGTTCAACGATCCTCGATACGGGTTGTAATAGAATTATTGCACCCATCTCTGCCCCTATCCAATGTTAGACGTGGCCCTGTCTCAAAGCTGTCTGGAATATCTACTGCTCCGGTGCATGTGGACACCAAAGCCGACGCAGGCTTTACCTTCGTTGACGGTGGTGGGGACGCAACTGGCTTCGACTTCAAGGACGCTATTGTGTTTCAAGACACCATATAATATTATTTCGCCTGGCGTGTTAGATTACGACTTCGGCTACGCAACGGTGTTTCAAAACAATCAAGCAGTGGTGCTACGCTCTCCTCTACACATCGACCCTGCTTTGGTCCTTTGTCGCTCTCGTATGATGTCGAACAAGCTATACAGATTGGATGAAGAGGGCGACGTGCCATTGGATTGCAACGTGAGGTTTCAGCCTTCTGTGCGCGACAAGGACAAACCAATGGTTATATTTTCGGTAAATCCCAATCTACAAAGGCACCAGTGCCTGCTATGACTTGGCATAGGATGACTGCGCATGGCAACGTCGAAGTCATGGACTTATTGGCAAAGAACGCAAACAGGACTGTTTCCGGAATCAACTGGCGAACGAAGCTACCGACCCAGTGTGCCCCGTGTCTGCAAGCGAAGGCAACGAGGAATGCATACTTCAAAGGAAATTCAAACATCGACAATGAGTTTGCACTTGGTGAGTCACTACATGTTGACTTTAGGGGACCTTGGCCTGTCAAGTCGCTTCAGGGGAACTACTATCAGCTTGGGATCAGCGAGACGCAAGGTTCGTTTGGATTCATTGTGCATCAACCTACACGAGAAGTACAACGATACCAATCAGCAATGGAGATGACTGTTGCATTCTTCGAGACTCAAACCAGCAAGAAGGTCAAGCAAATTCGTGCTGATGGTGAGTTCGTGTCTAACCTGCTCAAGGCGTTCTGTGGGACGAAGGGCATCATACTGAAGACGACGCCACGCAACGAACCTCAAGCCAACCCTAAAGCGGAATGGCAATGGAGGACGAATGGAGGTCGAGCAACTGCCTTGTTGATAGATGCAAAACTACCTGACTATTTCTGGGAGGAGATGTGTTTGGAAGAGTGGGCGACTCGAATGGTTATGCCAATGGCTCGTGGATCCTACAAAGGCAAAAGCCCCTATGAGGTTACACTTCAACGTTCGTTTCCCCTTGATTTCTTACGCCCTATTGGCTGCTTTGCTTTGTGCGAGTGGAAGATGCAAAGAAAGGGTGACCTATGGCTATCCCAGGGTCATTGACGGGGTACAATATATTTCGTCGTCTCTATCGCATTTTCATGCCTACTACAAGGAAGATTGTCGAGGTGCAAAACGTGAAGTTCGACGAGTCAACGAGAGGCATAGACGCCAACGTGAACGAGCGACCTTGGTCGTTCGACGACCCACCCCGACTCCAACCGGTCCAGTCAGTAGAAAAAGTTGGCCAAACTTCACGGGAATATCGTGACATTTTGCAGCAAGAGACGGAGCAAGCCGACGAGAACCTGGTACTCGTTAAGACGGAAGAATAACACAATAACGACGGAAGTGTGTACGAGATTGGGGTCGACAGTAACTTCGACGCGTCGCCAGTGGTTTCGTTTGCTCCCCTCGCGACAACAGTACCATCTGCAACGCACGACACGGTACACACAGTACACTTTCACCCTCTCAACCGCTCTCCCCTTGCTCGTCCGAAGGCACCTAGGGATATCGATGGCAACGTGGGGGGACAGAACATCGTCGATGGGAAAAGGTCTCGCAAGCCTCGCCCTCCTCATCACTCATCACATTCCGTGAAGCTGGCGTACGAAGACGACGTCTACAACGACGACAACAACGACGATGAGGTCAATGTGTACATGTGCTTCGGGTACCAGAAAAGCAGAAGAGGCTTGACAGCAACGTTATGGCCGCACGCAGGAAGGAGATTGATGGTTTATACGAGGCTAACTGTGTTCAGTGGGCGACAAGAGAGGATGCTCGACGAACAAACATTGCTCCGATCCACACTGGTTTCGTGGACGCAATAAAACAAAATGAATCTACCGGTGAGACATCGTACAAATCTAGGCTCGTCCTGTTTGGCAATCGCATGCATGAGTATGAACACTTTAGTCCGTACGAGACGACAACGCCTGTGGCCCATCATTGGACGCTTCTGCTGCTCTGCGCCATCATGGTTGGACTGTGCATGCTTCTTCTAGTCATCGACTTCAGTCAGGCATACATACATGCTGATATGGTGGATGTTGTGTTTGCAATCCCGCCAGATTACTTCAGAAAGCAAGACGACCCGTACGCTATCTGGCGTGTACTGAAGGCGTTATGTGGGTCCCCGCAAGCTGGTCGGCGATGGCATGACCATGTGGCTCGATTTCTACGCAAGCTTGGTTATGCCCAATCTACTGTGGACCCATGTGTGTTTTATCTTTCAGGCAACGATGCATCATTCCCGCCGGCGTTTATCAACAGTCGTACGTCGCTGCCTTGGGTCTTATTGCTTATGACCGACGACATGCTCGTATTTTGCAAACTTGCTGTGCAGTATGAGAATCTCAAACGCAAGTTGGACGAACACAAGTTCCGCTACAAGGCTATGGGGGAGGTGAAGGTTTTCACCGGACTTCAGTTCAGACGATTCGACTCTGGCTTACTAATTCATCAACGCGCGTATATTCGTGGACTACTGCGGGATCGTGGTTATGCGAATGCCAACCCTGTGCCTACCCCAGCGACCGTACAGGAGCCTGCCCCAGCTGCTGCTGACTCTCCCCTTCGACAATGGAGTCTTCCCATGCTCATTGGTGAGCTTATTTGGCCGGCATCGATGTCCCAGCCCCATCTCGCGTTCGCTGTTAATAGGTTGAGCGTCTTCGGTCACCAGGCACCCGACGTCGCGTACTCTATGGTTGGGTGTGCTTATCGACACTGACGGGAGGAGCGTGGTTTGTTTTCCCCCGCCAATATCGACCCGCGAAGCTTCGAGTTCAATTCGTACTCCGACTCAGATTGTGGCAACTGCCGCTTCACGCGGCGATCGCGTAATGGTGAGATTCATATGCTTGACGGTGAATTGATCCACAAGTGCGCGGTACTGTGGTGTCGGCAGAGGCTTTGTAAACAAATCAGCCAAGTTGTCTCCGGATGGTATGTACCGGACGATCACTCGTTTTTCACACACTTGCTCCACGACGTAATGATGCTTAATGTCAAGATGACGGGAACGCGGACCACCCAGTCCGTTTGCAGACACGATGATCGAACCGCGATTATCCTCATGAATCACCGTCGGCCGCGGAATAGGAACGTTGAGCTCACATAAGAAGCTTTGCACTGCAATAGCCGTCCTCGCGCAGTTAGAGCAATAACTTCAGCGCCCATGGTCGATAAAGCCACTGTAGTTTGCCGTCGAGAATTCCAATGAATGGGGCCGGTCAGCATGACGACGACTCGATTCCTCCTCATGGACCGGCGATTGAACCTTGCCGTCCGGTACGGGCCAAGAAGGGCGCTGGAAGTCGCAAATGAACCCCCGAATCGGGAGGGGGGTAACACCTAGGAGGAGGGGTTACGAGCGCTATGAAGGAGAGGCTACAAGCGCTAGGACGGAGGGGTTGCAAACGTTTCGAACCCAGCTACAACACCGCTTGATGGAACATGGTTGTGGGATGAGACAACGGAACTTGGAGCTGATTTGAACTCCGAATAGTACTTGAAGTCATTTACGAAGTTCATAAACAATAATTGCAAAGTGGAAGGACTTATAGTAGTGAGCTTGCTTGCTATGATCACGTTCGTCTGCTCGCCCGGCGAGGCGGTGATTTTTGCTGACTCTTCACAGATTTTTGAGGTTGAAGACTTTAATTGTCGACATAATCTATGACACTCAATTTATCGAGGTGATATTGAGTTCAGAGGGGGTATTGTAGTATGATACTACATCATTATATTATTAATATTCCCTGATGGAACTCTAATATCACTAGTTACCTTTAGGATTAGAATACCTGACACCGCACACCGGATATTAACTGACTGTGAAATGCCAATCTTCCCTATATATTGCAAGAATAAGTGGCATTACTGTGACACTATATTTCTAGACCTTTCTAGATCGGTATGTAGAACGGTAAAGGGTGAGAATATAACAACTATTCATTTCCGGTTATTCTATTTCACGGATTACGTTTACCAGTCATTACTAAACCTAATTATCAATCTAGAATAACTAGAACATCATCTCTGCCGTCGATCAGTTACTCTTAGTTCTGCCAGTCTTTGCATTGTCATTAAAGTAGTTTTATTGAACTCGATAAGTTCCTTACGGATTATTCGATCGTGGTAAACCGCTTTACTGAATAAGTAATCATGTTACCTGGTAGTACATCGGGATCGGTTTCTCCTTGCATCGTTCTAGCAATGCAGCAGTAGACCGAGCAAGCCAGTAGGGCGTCTCCACGTCTGCCGCTTTGCATGCCTCCACATGGTCTGCATGTGCTTGGGAGATTTCTCTTCCATAGGGGGTAGCCGAGATCTTGTCTATCCCTTCCCGGCCGTAATTTTTCCAGCTGGAGTATTGGATCGCACGGCATGCAGTTGCCAAGAAGTGTGCGTTGGTGACGGCTGAGGACGCGATAACTTGTAGGTATGTTATGAAATGGTTGCCATAAGGCCTCAGGGCCTGGGGTAGGTAGAAGAGCAATTTCATCTCCATTTAAACCGACTTGCCGTATTGCGTGTGCCAGCGCTACTTCCGCGTGGATTCGATTGCAGTCCATGCTACATGGCTGGGGAGCGTGGAGGCGATGTAGCTTGTTTTGAAGTTGGCATAGTTCTTGATGAGGATGAGGCGCTCCCGCAGCGGCATTCTCCTTGCGTCTGCGATCTGCATTGCCTGTTCTCCCCACTTCGCAACTAAGTCCAAAGCCCACTTCGTTTGCTGTTTATGATCTCCTCCGAGCATTTGATCCCAGCACCTCGACCGGTTCGTCTTCGAAGATTTTGACTCCAGCAGCTGTAAGGTGTTGTCTTACCTCGTCTGGAAGTTCTCCTTGGTCTCCGAGCTTTACCACCGCTGCCGGGTGGGTCCGAAGGCTGTAATTGGGTGCAAGCTTTGTCATGTGATGGATGACGGAAGGTAGTAACTCAGGAGTGGTGACGAACTGTGTATCGTCCACTACTGCTACAACATGTACCTTCTCTTCACCCATATCGTCAGGCTCAGTGTCGTTGTCACTGATCGGTTGATCTATCGATGCTAAGCCTTGTGGTCGTTGCATGCTCTTTGCGTCTGCTCGTACGTTCCCCAGTACTTCTTCCAACAGAGGTTGAAAACCGAGGTAGAATAGGAGCCCGCCAAGCATATCTCCCTGTCTAGCTCCGTTCTCTGAGTTGACTGTCTCTATTTTCCCATCTGGCATCTGGAGTAGTAGCTTGGATGGGTTGCGGTATAGAAGGTCGGTGATGCCCCACAGGGGTGCCAGATCTTGGATTCGATACATTTCTTGGAGACAAGTGGCTCTGTCGATTTCGTTGTAAGCATTATTTTGATCCATGATTACCGCCCATGCTCTTCCCTGAAGCGATGCTGCGTGTTGGCGTGCGACGTGGATAGCAATTGCTGCTCCTTCCTCTGCTCCGGCTCCAAAGTTAACGCCGCGGAAATGAGAGTCGATGGCTTGTTTGACTCCCGCTCGTCCAAGCGCGATAGTCTTTGCCAGCTTGATTATAATTTCTCCCGGTGCAATCGGCCGCGGCGCGTTCTTCCGCTTTTCAATCAAGATTAGTCGGCAGCTTGCTGTAAGTTCTCGCAGAGCAGGGCCTACGTCCGCGTTGAGGAAGTCAGTGACTATAGCAGCTAATCCTTTCATGCAGGCGTCGTCGTTAATCATCGACAACCAGAAAGCTCCTGTTTGCCCTGATGGTCCGGGTCCTGCCCCGTCAGCTTGCTTCTTCACGGCTGCTCTCATTTCTTTCAACTCGATTTGAGGGAATCGATACAAGAACGGAGGTTTTGGCATGCTCCATTGTTGTCGGTCTGCCGGTGGATATAGCTCCCATACTGTAGGAAGGATATCCTCTGTTGGGGTCAGTATGGGTGGAGAGAAAAATGCATTCATGGCTTTGCTGGTGTGGCCTTGGGCCATCAGTTCCGTTGCTCTCTTGACTGCCGAGTCCTTGGTGGTGCGTTGCTTCTTTCGATTGCTCTCGTTTCCTTCCAGCTCGTCGTTGTCCTGCTCACCCGGCTCCTCTTCATCCGAATCCGCATTGGTGAATGCTCTGGATGATTCAAAGTTCCCAGCTTCCTCTTGCATATCTTGATAGCAGCTTGGAGTATGTGATTCAGGTCTCCTCGAGCTCGAGCTATGCCTTGTGAGTTGGATTCAATTCTCCTTCTCACAGACAATCCCCTTTTCGCATTGTATCCGCATGCTGGTGGTGTTGATTTGCGAGCAAGTATCAGCCTAGGCGCGAACATGATTGCAATCCCAATTCTCTCCTTTTCTTCCAGATCTTTCGAGTCGTGGTACTGCTTAAGTAGGGGGCGCATTGCATCAGCAATCATCGGCCATGATCGTCTCGGTACACAGTTGAACATCGGTCCATGTTTAAGCAGTTTTTCTCCGCAGTGAACATTTCCCGCAGCTCGCGACTGTCAGTTGGGATTGGGACCATAGGCTGCTTGGCAGGTTGTACTTGGACAGTCTTCCGTTCCACGGCAAGTTGAGCCTGCCTAGCATTTGTAGCGCGTTTTCGTATGTTCGTCCCCGGTAGCGGTCGTCGGTGGGCGTCATCTTGGTCGCGGTGGGTGTACCATTTGCGATGTGGTACGTAATTGGTGCAGATACAACACCAGTGTACTCCGGCAGTCCGTAGTGACCCCCCATTGATCTTTTCGTCCGTCTTGGGCGGTGGTCGGTGGAAGTTGTTTAGATGAGCCGCTGCTATTTCTTCTGCTCGTCTTCGTTCCTTTGCTAGCACGAATCTGCAACCGCAGAACTGCATTGGGTGTTGACCACGGACGCTCCTCTCCCCTTTTCCATCTCCTGGCTCGTCATCGTCTGAAGACGCTGATTGTGAGGTAGGCGAATGTAAGTACGTTGGCAAAGAGCTGGATGTGTGTTGTTGAGTGCCATTTTCGTGACGCTCGCCTGTCAGCTTGCTGTCGGCACGTCTGCTTCCTTCTGCTCGCTTCACTTCTTTTCCTGCCGCTCTGCTTCTTCCCCTGGCAGCAGGCCCGGGTGTGTGTTCGTCCCAGCAAGCGCCGCAATTCCTATGGACCCTTCCATTGTTGATTTCGACAAGTGGAGGCCCTGTTTGAGCTCACGTGGTTCTCCGTCCTCCTCTTGCGCCATTTGGTTCGTTACGTTTCCCCTCATGCATGGTTGCTCCGCCAGCATGTTCATCTTCGCTCTCCTCATCCGTGCTTGTAGCAGAGACGACTGATTCAGGTGACTTGGTAATTGCGTTACCATTTGGGCGTGTTGCTGTTTGCGTCGGGGGAACCATGATGACTTGTCCCTTGCATTCGTAAAAGTTGCTAGGAATCCCGCATACCATGTAGCACTGGTTTGCTGCAAGCAAACGATTTATACAACATTCGCAATACCCCTCGTGCTTGCAAGGTAGGATCTTCGGGTAGAATGTGTCGAGTCCTGCACATGCAGTGCAAGTGGCAGCAGGCGCGATCGTTTCTCCTGCTCCGACTCTTAGGAAGCGAACGTCTGCTTGGCAGTGCTCACAATTAGATCCGTGCATGTCAAATATGTTAAGCGTACAGCTTTCACATGTAGTTGCGCTATGTCCGCACTGTCCATGTCGGACTAGCAGTCTGGAGAATCCACATTGAGGGCAGAAACCTCTCTTCACTATCAGTAGTGTATTCGGAGTTGAGTTCGCTCCGCTTGTTTTCTTTGCTTTCACCTGTCGCCTTGTAGAGCATCGACTTGTTCTCCTTACTCTCACTAGCCACGTTCACATTTGTGCATGCTAGTTGATTGGTAGTGCAACGATCACACATCGTTTCTGTAAGTGAGTTCCGCAAGTCGTCTGTGCTACATATATTGCACGTCTCCATTGGATGCAAACACCTTCACACAATCTGATGGATTTCTTCTTCTGGCACTGAATGATTGCAGGACGAGCAGTAGCTATGCCTACTTCAACCTCAGTATCCGTTGCAGTGCCTTGGGGTGATAGATCAGCTGCCCTTGCTGGTGCGGACCGAACACTCCCCCTGATGGGCACTTCTCTATCATCCTCTTTAGCACTCAACCTGCTGGGCCTAGGCGTGCTCCCGCTCGCCTCCCTCTCCCCGGAGGGAGTAGGATCGGCTGAGTGGGGCCCCCACAGGGAAATGCAACTCGACAAGGCTTGATGGCCTGTCCTGAGATGTCCCTATGCCACCGTTTTTCACGAAGCATGTGGGGTCGCCATCACCATTCTTTCCGCTTTTCCCTTTGCACCTGTGAGGGGTGTGTGTAGTCGGTGGTTCCAGTTACCCCCCTTGCATCCCGATGGACGGTACTTTTTCCGAATGCGGTATAAGTACTTCCTGTTCGGGTTGCGAAGGGATACTTCCCTGCGGCCTCATAGCGAACGTGGGCATAATCGCGGCAGGAGTGGTGTCTCCTGTCTGCTCTGCCACTTCCCCCGATGATGAAGGCTGGATTCTCTGGTTGTGAGAGAACAGTGATAAGGAATTGGGGGTTGTAGCCTTTGGTCTTTGTGCTCTTGCAGTCTGTGATATGACTGATTGAGACAATGACCTGGTTAATGACCTTGTGAGAGGTCGTGGAGATGATGGTGCTGATCTTATATCAGGGCTCGTGCTAGCTTGTAGGCATGAGTGGAGCTGTTTCTCCTCCCTGGTTCCGAATGTAGCATGGCACTCTCCACATTTCCGTTGCCTAGTTCCGTGCAACTTTTGCTCAGAACTCATGAAATTTTCCTGTCAAACTTTCCACAATTAATGTGTGCTTTCTGACAAAGCAGTGGTACAGTTGAGGTACTCTTCACACTGTCTGTGTTATGAGATCTCAAGTTATGCCCCTAGATCAACATCAGTCTAACCTGAAATCTTTAAAATAAAATATTATTATTATTATTATTATTATTATTATTATTATTATTATTATTATTATTATTATTATTATTATTATTATTATCATTATTAAGTGGCACCGCGATAGCCCAGTGGTTAAGGTCTACCATCTGGGACCTGTCGCCAGTTCGATTCCCGTCGGTGCCAGTATTTTCAAAGGATATTTTCTTTGAAAGTTTTGGTCTGTCTGGAAGGCTTGGAGCTGCCTTGCGGGGGTGTCAGTAGAGCCTATCGTCAAATCTCCGTACTCCCCTCGCGGGTGAGACGATGGAGGCACATGTGCAGAAATGCATTCGCCATTGTCTGAGAAGCACTATTATTATTATTATTATTATTATTATTATTATTATTATTATTATTATTATTATTATTATTATTATTATTATTATTATTATTATTATTATTATTATTGACACCGTGATAGCCCAGTGGTCAAGTTCTACCATCTGGGCCCTGTCACCAGTTCGATTCCCGTCGGTGCCACCAGTATTTTCATTGAACATACCGGTCCGTCTGGAAGTGTTGGAACTGCCCTTGCGGGGTGTCATTAGAGCTTATCGTCAATTCTTCGTACTCCCCTCACGGGTGAGACGATGGAGGCGCATGTGCAGAAATGCATCAGCCATTGACAGAGAAGCACTATTATTATTATTATTATTATTATTATTATTATTATTATTATTATTATTATTATTATTATTATTATTATTATTATTATTATTATTATTTTGGACACCGTGATAGCCCAGTGGTCAAGTTCTACCATCTGGGCCCTGTCGCCAGTTCGATTCCCGTCGGTGCCACCAGTATTTTCATTGAACATACCGCTCCGTCTGGACCAGTATTTTCATTGAACATACCGGTCCGTCTGGAAGTGTTGGAACTGCCCTTGCGGGGGTGTCATTAGAGCTTATCGTCAATTCTTCGTACTCCCCTCACGGGTGAGACGATGGAGGCGCATGTGCAGAAATGCATCAGCCATTGACAGAGAAGCACTATTATTATTATTATTTTTATTATTTTTACAAAAATCATATTCGCCCGCAGGGAATATATATAACTCCAGAATGAAATTTCTCTGTCTGTCGACGTTCGTCAGTCTGGAACTTTTTTTGTTTTTTTTTTCTCTACAACTGCTCTCCCAACATTGTACATAACCATTGTGTTAATAAAGTGGTCCGGACACCTTTGGCATGAGAAGACCAAAGGTCTACTTAAAGTCAAAGTACCAAACTTAACAGCGGAGTTTTTGTTTAATAAAATGATACAGCACTTGAAAAGTCCAAAGTTAATACTGGAACAAGCTCCAAAAAGTTCAAAGTGAAAAAGTAAAAAGCCAAAAGGGAGGGTAAAAAGAAAGGGTTAGAAAGAAAATTTTCAAGCGGGTGTACTGCCACCTGTGAGGAGACAGACGCTTGAATGAGAGCTTTGTGAAAAGCAAGAAAAAGAGTACCTGTGAGGAGACAGACGCTTGAATGAGAGCTTTGTGAAAAGCAAGAAAATGAAGCAGACACAAAGCAACAAACCCAAAGGCACCAACATGTTTGTGACAAATAGAGACTCACAAAAAGCCAATGTGTGTCACAAACTAATCACTGACAAGTTGTGGCTAAATTAGTGAAAAGGCTGCTCAACAAAGAAAGACACAAAAGACCAAAGTTGTAGAAAAGGTCACTAAGTAGAAGTCCTAAAAAAGGTCCGTAACAGTCCGTTGAAATATGAAAAATGATTGTGTCTATGGTCAAGTTCACGGAAAAACAAAAAATGCGCTGCTTAGTTTTCTTTGCACCCGAGTAGACAAACAGTGCGAGCACAGTATAGTCCACTTAAAGTCAAAGTACCAAACTTAACAGCAGAGTTTTTGTTTAATAAAAGGATACAGCACTTGAAAAGTCCAACGTTAATACTGGAACAAGGTCCAAAAAGTTCAAAATGAAAAAGTAAAAAGCCAAAACCACAACTAGCTTGTCACTGCGGAAGCGAACGTAATATAGTCTCAATCTGAGCAGGCGTACGCCGACCGCCCCGTTGGAGGTACCTACATGCAGCCCTGCGCATAGCGAGGTTGAAATTGTCACTGACAAAAGAGGCCATAGCTAAAGTATCTGGATCCAAGGCTCGATTTAGCAGTGCTGCGCGCCATTGCTGAATGTACCGTCTTGCAGAAGCGTTTGACACCCAGCGACCCTCCAACATGACGTTCTCGATGCCATCTCCACGCAGGATACCCAAAGTGGCTCGACCATGTCGGAGGCTGTGGAAGACGTACGGAGCCCGCGTAATATCAGTGTCTCGGTTGAGACCCAAAGCTACAAGCGCTGAAGAGAATGTATTCCTCAAGCGGCTAACTGAGAAAGGAAAGAGTGATTGTGCTGGTCCGCGCAGTGAAAGTCGAACTCTGAGCCAGTCGCGAACAATAGGGCAGCGAACCGCGACGAACTGGTCACGGCCAGTCTTGGTAAGGGCGAGACGAAGGTTGAAATGGGGAAGATCAACCCCCAATCGGGCGTCAGTCACTTAGCTACATCTGCTACCTTTAGCCCCACGACTTCCGAAATACGAAGAAAGCCTTCGAAAGCCAAGATGACGGCTACCGCGCAGTCCATGTAGCCACGTGACATAAGGTAGACAGCGATAAGTCTTGTCAGCGGTTAGGTAAGGGGCGGCCACGGGGTAGGGGGGTGATGCTTACTCCAGCCGCGCAAGTCAGCACGAACACGTGGCAAGTAGGTGCGAAGCTCCGGCGAATACATAATGAGGCCGTAGAGACACGCATGCATCGCAGAGTAGCCGGACCCGGAGCACCCTTGACGCAAATACTCCTCATGGAAAAACAGGGAGAGAGCAGCATCCAAATCACGAAAATAAAATATATCAGGGAACTCTTTAAGGGCCCAGATGAGAAAACAGCGCACCGAACGTGCGTAGCGGCGGCGCGTAGAATTTTGGTAGGCGAACGAAGCTAAGAAAGAACGATCTCGTATACTAACTGCACTGCCACGGCTAAAAGCGGGACGGACCATCAGCGGGGTTCAGAGAAGTATGTACATACCATATACGAAGTTTGATGCCGTGAGAAAGAAGCGAGATCGAAAGTCTTAGCATAGGGGGGCGTATGCGCCACGAGGAGGTCCTACCCTTCCTTAAAGAATGAAGCACGACCTCAGAGTCGGTGAGAAGAGTCAGCCGGAAGCACTGAGCGGGGTGCGAGGCCGCCCATCGGACCGCTGCACCTGGAGGCGTACATTTCAAACGCGTTGATATGAGCACTAAAAACACAGCAAAAAGAGATGATGGTCATCCACGGTAAGGACCGAACAAGGTCAGCGACTGGGGGAAGAAATGGGAGAAACGAGCGCGAAACAGGAGGCGACACGACCACTCCCATCCCAGACGAAGAAGCGTCAGCAGCCAAAATGCGAGGAAAGTCTGGCGGAGAAAGATCAGCAAACATAAGAGGGGCCGAGACACCGTTGACCGCAAATACATGTGAGGGAGGTAGTAGAGAGACCATACCTGCCCTAAGTAGGAGCTGCACAACCCTGAGATATTGATGCCTCGAGCCGCCCACATAGGCAGGAAACTTAGTGTAAGGCAGAGAAGCACGTCCAGTGAAGACGGGATGGTCAAGGTTGAGAACTCGAGCAGGCGTGCCATACATAGATGCCACATCAGAAGTCAAGCCAGCTAGTAGATCAACGAAAGGCCACGAGAAGGAAAACGGACGCGGTCAGCAACAAGCTCGACAGGATCTGGAGCAGTAACAGGCGGCACACAGTAGGAGCCACCACCATAATAATAAGCAAATGCAGGAGACACATTGAACAGAAACGAGTTGGACGAAGTTGAAAAAACACTTAAATACGAAGGAAACGAAGAAAAAGACATATCAGAAGTAGCCGCAGACACGAAGTCGCGGCTGACACGGAATAGAAATCCATGTGTTCGAAGATGTTCTGCTGTTACTGGCTTACGCAAAGCAAACCAGGAGGAAGAGGGAAAGAAGCTGGGAACCAACAGCACATTCAACGCTACGATGATAGACATGCAAACGTTGAAGACGCGAAGCCTGAAGGACGCCCGTTGTTGGCTTCTACGTGAAGCCGAAAGCGATCTCGTTGGTCTTGGTAAGGGCGGTATCAGATCACTTCCGGGAGCGCTTCGCTGACTCATGCGCGACCCGCGCCATCCCGGGCGCCAGCGGACTTGTAGGTAGCAACGTTACGCTTGGTTGTATTGTTGTTGTTGTTGAACTTTTTAGAAGTGTTTATCTTCTTGCGGCGCCACGTATCGACACGATCTGCGAAGTGGTGGCGCTGATTCAGCTCTCTGTAGAGTAGGGAAACCTTGCGGCGATCCAGCAGGCGTTCCTCAATGGGGGGGCACATGATCTTATTGTCCTGAAAAGCCTCGGCGGCAGCTAATGCCACGAAACGCCTTGCAGCGAAACGGTATGCATCATCACTGTCGGAAAAACCCACACGCTTTCGCATCAGTTCTAGAATGGTGCCCCAATCGCGCATTTCAGCATGATTCTGGAGTTTAGGTTGCTTGATTTCCAGTTTGAACCATCCCAATAGCAATCAAAACTTAAAGCAATATTTTCTTGAGCAAAGTTTAATTGTTGAAATACGGGATAAGCGGATAAATGAACAAATGCTTGAATGTGCGGACCACTCATAGCACCACTTGTTTCATACAATTCTAATCCGCCTGTCGCACCTGTGCCTTTTGAATTCCCACCTATGATTATTGGCTTACCTAATGCTGTTATTATATTATCGCTCGTTGTTAATGTAGTTGTAGTTATACCCGCATTTGCTGTTAGTGCCCCCGCATTGCTTATGTTCATTGCCTCAGACCATGTTATATTGCTTCCTGCCGCTACTCCTGATTTATAGTTAAAAGCGAGTTTGTTGCTTGCCTTGTATATTTGAAAGTTTGAGCCACTGAGGCTTGATTTCCAGTTCATGCCATCAAAATAAGCATCAAAACTCAAGGCTATATTGTCGTGCGACCAGTTGTGTTGGTAAAAAATTGGATACGCATCAAATGAAGTTATTGCATGTATATGAGGGCCGTTAATTTTACCATTTGTTCCATACAACTCTAAACCTCCTGTTGCTCCTGTTCTCTTTGTTGATTTGCCTATGATTATCGGTTTGTCTAATGCAGTTGTTATTTTATCGCTTGCTGTTAATGTTGTTGTAGTCATGCCAGCAGTTGAAGTAATTGATGTTCCCGTTATTGTCCCAGCACTTGTTATGTTGTTTGAGTTCATATCTAAGGCACCATAAAACCGCATACCGCCAGCATTGTTGAAACGGACAATGTCAGACGAAGCAGATTTATTATCTAAAAGTTTTGAAATATAAAGTCCCGCCCCTTTTACATCAAATGCTACATTCGTGAATACATAACCTCTTTGGTTCGCGGTTCCACTTGTAGCAGTATTTAGAGTAAATAAGAAATATTGATAATCACCAGTTGTATGTGAAAAGAATATATCTCCTCCATTTTGGTTTAATATCCGAGCCCCATTATATGTTATATTTCCACAATTAATGATAACTTGATTATTAAAATCAGCCGTTTGTGTTAAAGTTAGATATTTTATCGTAGTGCTCGCCCCATTGAATGTTTTACTTCCTTTTATGGTTTGGTCTGTTGTTAGTTTCACACAATTGTCATCCAGATATGGCCTATTTACCGCTTCATTCGCATTTTGTGGTGCTCCTAGATTAACAATCCGACTACTATTACAATCTAAGCCAGTAGCATTAAACCACGAAACAATCGTCCCATCAATAATAAAACTTATTTTTTTTGCTGAAATTTCAAAGTTGTAATACGTATTTGTTTTCATATCCAAACTAGCAAATGACCCGATATTACTGATATAATTGAAAACAATGAATGTTCCCTTTGTTGTTGAATTTAGTGAATTTCCAGTTATTTCAACACCACTGCTATATGTCCTAATTCCTGCTATGGTTTGGTTTCCTGTTAGTTTCACATTTTGCCTGTCTTTTGTATCAACATAACTTTTATTTGCTCCATCTGTTGAAGCGGAAAGGTCTGCCAAGTTTGTTATTTTGTTGTTATTCAAACTTTATGTTGTTTCAGTTGAGGTTATAATTAAAGTATTACCTGAATATAACTTTACATACGAACCAGTTATTTGTATCGAATACCAAGTCGCTGTTGCTGTTTTTTGTGCTGCAATCATTCCTATTTTTGTATCAAAGGCTATGTCAATACCATCAAAAGTAGTAGGATTGGATGAACCACTTACTTCTAAAGTTGATGTAAATTTTTTGTTTCTGCTATGGTTTGGTCTCCTGTTAGTTTAACAACGGAACTATCAAGAACAGAAACATCAAAACCATCAATCAAATTAAAATTCGTTATGCTTTGGCTTTTCATATCAATTCCCACACTCGCATTTATTATATTGCTAAATTATTTAGTTCCTGCTATGGTTTGGTCTGTTGTTAATTTCACACAATTATCATCAACATATTTTTTATTTACCATAGGGTCTGTTAATGTTGGAACCAGATTAGTCTCCATTGAAATTTAATTACTAAATGTTTTAGTTCCTGCTGTGGTTTGGTCTCCTGTTAATTTAACCACCGAAGTATCAAGAACAGAAACATCAACACCATCAACCAAATTAACATTCGTTATACTTTGCCCTCCCATATTTAGTCCCGCATTTGCTGTTATTAATCCACTTGCTGTTATTGCTTTCGTGGTTAATAAACCTGCTGTATCAATTTCTATGGCTGTAGCCCAGAAAACGGGGTCTCCAACGACATTTCCACTACCATATAAAATTTTTAATTTGTCAAAGTTTGAATTTGCATAACTTGATTCCCATCCAACAGAACCCATATAAGCATCAAAAGCTAAACTTATAGTATCGTGTTGTAAATTGATTAATGAAAAAGTAGGATAATTGTCTTGTGATGTAATTTCTTGCATATGCGCACCACCAGTGAAATCACCATCATTACCATACAATTCTAAACCACCAGTCGCAACCATTCCTTTTGTTGATCTGCCTATGATTATTGGTTTCCCATACCATGTTGATATTTTGTCAATAAATGTTTTAGCCCCTGCTATGGTTTCGTCTCCTGTTAGTTTAACCACCGATCCATCAAGAACAGAAACATCAATGCCATCAACAAGATTTACGTTTGTTATGCTTTGCCCTCCCATATTTAATGTTCCAGTCATATTGAAAATTCTATCTAATCTTTGAAAGGGTGATGTCGTATTTCTCCATTGCCCTGTGCTATAAATAAGCAATTGATTGCTGTTGGGTGTGCCTGTTATGTTACATCCGTTAATTTATCTAATTCAAAGTCGCTTATATAACTTGAAGATAATGTAGCAAATGAAGTATTGCCTAACCCATCTGTTTTTACTACTTGATTAGCCGTGCCGTCCGCTAATGGTAAATCATATTCGTTATTAATTGACACATGACCAGTATCAGATATCAACAAAGAGGAGTTATTATTTCGCGATAATATTGTTATGTCGTCTGTCTTTGCTTGTATCGAGTTTGCTTCAATGTGATCATCATATAATACACAATTAATTTATAAATCCTCATCTACTATGACAGAGCAGTAAAAATGATATGTCTACGGATTGCCTAAATGGTTCATAATTTAATAAAATTATTTTATATTGTAGTATATATAGTTAAAAAAATATGAATATATTCGGCCGATCACAAGAACAGCAGTCAATAGATACTAAAACTATTGCCGTTACTGCTACTCCAACACTGACACGAGTTATTCAAAATGTGTATAACTCTACAGCACTCAGATCAAGCATGACTGGCACATCATTTACAACTCTTGACACATCGGGAGTTGGTAGCAAAACAATATCCAATCTAGGAGTTAGTCAATCCATAATCGTTTCTTTTTCTGGTTGTTTAACAATGGCGCAAATACAGTAGGAAATGGATCATTTCAATTTCAATTCTATTTTGATGATGGCACATATGCTTATAGTCTTGATACAGAAATAACTGATTATTTTCTTGCTTTCACTAATGAAGAATATAGTTGCAAATGGATTGTTCAAAAAAACAACAACGACACAAGCTCTTTTAGCATGGCAGATTACGGCTCCTAGTAATGATATAAGCGGACAAACGGTTAACAAAACGGGTCGCATTGAAACTTATCAAACTAATAGAGTTTCTGTAACTTGTGCAGAAGGCGCGAACATTTCATTGAATGTTTATTATAAATCAAGAAACTCCGACAAGCCTGTTTCATTTAACCCATCATATTTCAAAATTGATGTTATGAGAGATATAGCACTAACCGCAGATTACATATGAAACCTGTATCCTTCAGGGTTGTTAGTTTGCCTTCGTGTTGAGATAAAACATCACGGAAAAATGTCTTATAATCAAACTTACCATATTTAAGAATAGGGCGTTGGTCGGGTGGTATGTGAGCGTATCTACTCTCGTGCCATTTCTTCATATCCTCCTGCATTATGGTGCGGTCTTCCACTTTCATATACAAGAAATTAAACGGGTCTTTTGATTCTTTCAAATGTGCCGTTATTATTTCATAGCAATTATACCCGTTCTCGGTCGGATTTCGCTTTGCTTTAATCGGTGTTTTCTTTTCCTTCGTTGGTGTGGATGCTTCTAAAACTGGCAATTCTTTTTTCGCCAGTTCTTCTCCCACATTAGCCTTGATTTCGGTGATACCAGTTTGCTGACCGAAGGTCGCATCTTCAACTCCGTTGAGGTCCTTCAAATCACTTTCTTTAAGGGTGCAAATTCTTCCGATGTTTCTGGTTCATTATCAAAGAATTTTTTCATCGTATCGGAAGAAGACAATAAAACTTCAACATTATCACCCTCTTGATTTTGTTCGGGTCGGTATTTTTCGTAAAATGCGACAATATCAGGTTTAAGCGATTTGCTTGTTGGCAGTTTTATATCGCAACTTAAATGAGTCCATTTTTCTATTTGGCTCAGATAATTTTTTTTGGTTGACATGTTATATATAAGTATAACAAAAAAAAAATCTGTTCTATATTATTTATTCATCGTCATCGTCGTCGTCAAAAGCCCATTCATTATCGCCATAAATAATCTTCCATTGATTTTTAAATTCTTCTAAGGTTGGTAAATCTACATATCTTTTTCTTACATCCTCTTCCATTGTTTTCTTCTTTTCTACCATATTTGGCATCAGTTATCTAAGACTAGTCCAGAAACTTACCCGTGAAGTGTGCGGATCATTAGCGGTTGCTTTATACACATCATACATTGTTTCTTTTGAAACTTCCTTGCCAAAATGAATTTCTGGAAATTCATTTGTAATATATCACAATCCAACCACCATTTTCTTAATTTTGAAAGGGATTTCACTTTTTGTTCTCGCAGTCCCTTTGTAATGATTGTTTCGCGATCGTTAAAATCGCTTAGGTCTCTTTCAAGGAGAAACTTCGCCAGTCGTTGCCTGTCGATCGATCTAATATCCGTAATCACTTTTCTCTTTTCGTCTGGTTTCATAAGTGCCAGTTCATCAGAAACTTCAAGGACTAGCCATCGTTGCTCAGTGGTTCCCGCCGGCACTACCCATTCTTCATTTGAAGCAATGACTAGAAATAACATATTTTTTCATGTTAGATTTGGTAAATATTTTTGTTTAAGAGTGAGTGTGTTTTCTGATACAAGTTTCTTAATTGTTCGCGCTCGTTCTTTATCACCACCCCATACCATTTCGTCCATAAATACTACGATTGCTTTTGCGAGTTGGGCATTGAAATCACCTAATATTTCTTTAACATCGGACGGCTGGAAGTAATAATCGGCGCCTATTATGTCTTTGAATATTTCAAGAATAATGCACTTTCCTGCTCGTTCAGTGCTTGTTAAAACTAATGACAAGTGTAATTTTTGCCACGGCTTTTGGTAAATGCTCGCGAACATATCAAGCACATTTTTATATATTTCCTGCCTTCCCCCGCACCATCTGTTTAAGATATGCTGAAAGAATGCTTCATCTTTTTCTTCTTCCGCCGTGAATGATTTCACATCTTCTAATGTGTCCGCTGGAATTTCAAACACTTTAAACAAGTTATAAAACCCTTGTTTATCATTATCAAAGAATGCTTTTGAATCAAAGATTACATCATTGACTTCTCGCCTTTTCGGGTGCGTATTCCACGTTTTATACAAATCAACAACATTCAATGTGGCGGGGTTTTTGCCTAGTGCTATCCAGTCTTCCTTTGATAAGTTAGTTTTTATTCTTTTGTTTTTGAAGAACGATTCCATTGCTGATTCTGTCTTGTAGCGGAATACCTGCTTACCTTTGAAATCAACATATTCTTCAATTATAGTTGGTTTTGCTAAGTTAGCAAAAGTGTATGATTTATTCATCCAAGCTAAAGCAGTATCTAGCAACTCTGTGAATTTTTCTATTATTACATTCGCCGGCAAATCGTCGCAAATCTTCAATCGTGTTGATATTATGGACGATAGAGGGAGATAGTTCGTGAATTTTCATAGTTTTACCTTCGCAATTACTATCATGACAATAGAAATATAACACGTCTCTTCTCCATACTACATAGCAATTGTCGCTGTCATTTTCTTCTCCGTTTATAATACACTTTCGTGTCCCCTTGGTTCTTAAAATAAATATTCTCTGCTTTTTTTCAACAATTTCCACATTTGGTATTTTGCTGAGTATAATTTCGTGTATTTCTTCCAATGTGATATGTTGATATCGTTTCAAAGTTGTATATTCGGGAATTCTGATATTGTAAAATGTATCGTCATCGGGTCGCATAATCAAATAATCGTCTATTTCTACATCTTGTAGCAGTTTCAAGGTGTTTGTTTTTGGTGTGTATGAATACGGAAGCAAAACACGATCACTACCATCTTTATGAGAGTAGATAGTGCGGAAAGCTCTGTTTTTGTTATACACAGAAATATCAAGTATAGTTCGGAAGTCAATATTCTTGTCGGCTCTTTCAAATGTAAAGCAGAGGTCGGGGTAATCTTTTTCAATCACCACTTCCACATATTTCCAAAACTCTTTTTGTGTTTCGCAGTTTTCAAACACCAAGCCATTATCGTAAGAAAAATGGCACTACATTTTACCATTCTTGCTCGCATCCAAGTATTTTGCTTTTTTAGGATTATACCTCAAACCTACATTAGCAAATACATTTTCCATAAGTGTGTTCCACCGCTCATACATTTTTTCGCGTGAGATTGATAATTCATCGTCATCAATATCGGCAAACATTCGCTTGGGTTTGTTTTCCATTAATACTTCATAGTATTGTCTCTGTTCCTCTGGCGTTTTTTCAATCAATTTAACGAAATCCTCTTGGCATGGCATAGTGGTGAATTGTTTGTTTCCCCACTTAATAAGGACCACATCTTGCGGTTTATCTCTCAGTGCTTCTTCTTGTTTCCAATACAATTGCTCATTGGTCAGTGTCGGTGCGGTCATGTTATATAGTCGCTCAGATCTTTTCAATAAAAATAAATTAATTATTCTATATATCCTAAGACTTCATTTAGATTATGTAAATTGAAATTATTTCCTAAATCTGGTCAATGCCGTTTCGTTTGTATCACCCGATGGAAAGTGAGACACAAACGACTGGAAACTTGTGGAAAGTATAGGAAATGGAGCGGAACAACATTGTTGTTGCTCACACGAGATTACAAAAAACTACATCGCAAAAAATGTAAAAAACTGAAATGAAATGGTGCTGGGATCTGAATGTATACGCGATTTAAGAACGACAAAATGAACGAAGACTTGTCATTGCTTATTCGGACCCTTGACAATCCGAACATTAAATTTTGTTGTTATTGTGATAGCAATAGGGCAATTCCGAAAAGATTGTAGAAAAGTATCTGAACAGAAACAAGTATTATCATAAGACCTGCCTCATAAAGAAATTAAAGTATTGTGAATTTTGTGGGGAATTCAAAGGATTTATTAAATGTGGATGCTTGAATAAGTAAAAAAAAGAATTTATTTATTTTTATATAAAGATATATAAAAATTATAATGACGTATTCAGGATAGTGTTATTTGTCCAATACGATCGGCGGTGAGAGGTGTCTATGGTTTATATAATAGTATATATATTTTTATATGAGAATATATAAAATAAATTATATATTATTTAACATATTATTACGAAAAGCCCTTAATTCAAGCAATTCCACTTTTTGTTTTTTATATTCCTCATTCCGCAATAATTTTATTCTCTCTTGGTTCTTATAATAATATGTATTCGCATTTGCACTATTCTTATCAGGATGAGCCTTCAAAAATGCTTTCTCCCTTTCCCTTCTCTGTTGAACTACTTCTTGCTTATTGTACTGAGGTGCCCTCTGCATTATGTCCCTACATAATAATTATATTATTTTAATTATTTTAAATGTAAAACCAAATTAACCAATATCCTTCTTAAATGTTATTAAAAACCACTCGGCCAGTTGTTAATTTTAGTAATCTGAGACTGAATATTTTTGTTAGTATGAATCTGTGTCCGACATCCGAGTCCAACTACCCCGCGCCAGAAAATATATTTTCTCTATTGTATAAAAACGGGAGAGGAAAAAAAGTTTTCTATTTCTTAATAAAGGTTAGACAACTTGGACAAATTAAAAAATAGATAATAATAATAAGAAAAATATAATAAATACTGAAATTTAATACTTAAAAAGTGTCAGACCTTATAAAAAATCGCTTGGCCGTGGCCGACCATGAGGTTGGACACACTACAAACAATATTATTTTCGTTTTCACCTGCTCTTATATTCACTTATTGAATTATGTATTAAAGTATATACAATGAATAGTATATATAATGAATTCTACCATAAAAGAAATAAAGGCT
>WBZZ01004123.1:0-30000 GCA_019918135.1 Paulinella micropora | reverse complement strand
ATTGCGTTCCCTGACAAAAAGGAACCTTTGCGAAAGAAGCCCGTGCAGGAGCTCATCCCCATCAAGGTGTTTCGGGACGAGTTTAAGGGCCAGCCGGGCAGGGAGCGTGACCACGAAGAGCGCCAGCACATGGTTAATGCCTACATCAACCGGGCGGCGTTGCGCAAAACGAACGGCCTGAAGCCAGATGTGTACTGGCCGCTGGGCAGCGGCGCCAACGACGACGGCCCGGCGCCCTTCCCGCGTGGCGACCTGTATCGCCTCGCCGCGCGCTCCTCAGGCAGATATTACTGCGTTCAAGACGCGTTCTTGAACTCGTTAGTCACCGCGGGCTGTCAGCCGCCCAGTAAGTACCTCGCCCTCTTGCACTCGCAGCTGAAAGGCTACTGCGAGGTCCAGCAGCTCATCGATTTTCTCGGCGACTGCTTCCGGTGCTTCGACACTAGCTCACTCTACTCTCTGCGCCCTCTCAAGAAGGCGAGCTGGTACGACCTGACCCGTAAGGGCACCGACCTTCGCGGCATCTTTCTCGTCAGCGGCTGGGCTCACACGGTAGCAGTGGACACGAAAAACTGTCTTTGCTGAACGCGGCCAGCCATTTCGCCATGGCCCTCACTCAGCAGAATCTAGTGGCCTGCCGCATCTTTGACGGGCCCGTCTCCGTCTACCGCCTCGTCGCTAAGCAGGCACCTGCCCAGCCAGTCTCGGTGTAAGCAGTGGACACGCTTTCTAGCTTTGACGCCCAGTTTCTGTTTTTCATTAAAGGAAAATTTACCGCCAAAAAAACACTTGCTTCCCTTGAGACATCTGCCACTGGTCTGGCCCCTGCCACCTGGGGGAGAGGGGGGTTTTTCGCCCCCTCCCCAAAAGTTGTGGATAAACTTCCCGACTTCACGTCTCATAGCCACATTTTATGGTGGGAATTCACGGGTAGCCTAAAATTTACCGCAAAAGCAAGCACCTGCCTTCTTGAGACATCTGCCACGGGTTTGGCTCCCTGGATCCTAGGGGGATGTAACTTTTTGCCCCTTCCCCGAAAGTTGCGGATAAAACTTCCCTACTTCACGTCTCATATCCACGTTTTATGGTGGGAATTCACGGGTAGCCGGAAATTTACAGCGAGAAAAAAAACCCTTTTAAAAACCCTTTTAATATTGAGACATCTGCCACGGGTTTGGCCGCCACCCGGGGGGGCGGGGGGTTCAGGGTTTTTAAAACTAGATTTTGAAAAATACGCGTTTTTTGTCTCAAACTTAAAAGGAAACTGAAAGGGAAAAAAATCGATGCTTTTCCTGGGGGAGCGAGGGGGGGGGGGGGTTTCCTCCTTCCCCGTCAGCCTCGTGCCTGCCTTGTCTCAGGAATAGTCTTCCCCACGCAATGTTTTTTGTCTCTTGTCTCATGTTATAGGCCCTGAGACGTATGAGACACTTTTTTTAATTTTTCAAAAAAAATAATAAAAAAAATAAAAAGAAAGGGGGAGGGGGTGGGGGGTTTTGCGGATGGTGGCAGATGTCTCAAAAACAAAATAGAGAGAGAGGAGAGGAGGGAGGGGGAGGGAGGGGGGGGGGGGGGGCTTTCCGGCAGGCGGCACCGGCCGGCACCGGAGAGGGGAGGGGGGAGGGGGGGGGGGTGTGTGTTTCCTCTCAGGCCTGCACCGAGAGAGAGGGGGGGGTCGTTTCCTCTGGACCGGCACCGGAGGGGGGGGGGGGGTTGTTTCCTCAGGCCGGCACCGGAGAGGGGGGGGGGGGGTTGTTTCCTCAGGCCGGCACCGGAGAGGGGGGGGGTTGCTTTTCCTCGCACGCGGGCACGCGCAAACCGTTACGTTCCCTTCTCCCCTCTCCCTTCTCCCTTCTCCCTTCTCCTCCTCCATTGTGCGGCACGCGGCAGGGAGGGTGCGTGCTTGAGACAACCGTGGCATCCCCACACAAAAAATTTCTCAGGCCCTGAAAGGGAGAGGGGGGGGGGAGTGTTTCCTCTGGACCGGCACCGGAGGGGGGGGGGGGGGCGGGGGGGGGGGGGGTTGTTTCTTCTGGTCGGCACCGGAGAAGGGGGGGTTGCACTGAGAGTGGCTGGCAAGCGCAGGAACAAGAAGGAGGAAGAGAGGGAAGAAGCGGGGCAGCGAAAGAACAAGAGGCAGCGCCTTGACGATGCAGAGCGCGTGACTGCTGACGCGAGTGTCGAAAAAATGGGTAGCTGGATCAAAAAAAAAGACAAACATGCAAAACTTTAATAAAACTTTTAAAAAAGGAAAAGTGCAACTTTTTCTTCCCGGGAAATTTTTTTATGTTTTTACAAAAAAATTAATAAACCAAAAAAAAGAAGTGCCTGACAATATATTACAACCAAAGAGAATCGAACTGGCGACACGGTTTGTGCAGACGATATTATTTTTCGTTTGGGCTAAACATGACAATTCTGCCCTTTTTGGGGCGGGTGCCTGCCGGCTAGAGTAGCGGTGGCCGGCCTGGCCATATACAAACCACAGCCTTGGATGCAAGCACTGGCCGCAATACCCGCGGCGGTTTGGCTGAGCGGTGCCTTGGACGACAGGCAGACCGGGTTTTTCGGCGGAGACTCCGCCTGGTGGGCAGAACACCGAAAAACACATGGACTTTTGTGGGCTTCCTATGCAGCCACCGGCCGCGGCGAAATTTTGGCGGTCGACGCGCTCTTTGGTGCTTGGGTTGCGGTAGAACATGGAAAAAAAGTTCTGAGCCGGCCTCTGTATGGAGGCAAATGCAAGTGGTTAAACGAAATGGATTTCCACAAAGCGTTTCGCTCGATAAGATTCTGGCGCGAGTTTCTAGGCTGTCCAAAGATTTGCATGCCGTTGACTCCGTTCTTGTCGCCCAAAAGGTCGTGGCCGTCCACCTGCACCGCCGCGAGTCCAAAGAGCCGCTGAAACGAATCAAAGAAACATACGATCTCATGTCATCGGGTTACTATACCCAGGCGAGTCCAACCCTATTCAACAGCGGGCTGAGAAGAGCGGGCCAGCTATCTTCTTGCTTTTTGCTTCCGATCAAGGGAGACTCGTTGAGTGAGATATATGATACGATCAAAGACGTTGCTCTTATCAGCAAGGGAGGAGGCGTGCTGGGAGTTCACCTCGGGTGCGTTAGAGCCAAGGGCTCTCTGATACGCAGCACGGGCGGAGCATCAGACGGCGTGGTACCCTCGTGCAAAGTCTTAAACGAGACCGCTCGCTACGCAAACCAGGCCGGCAAGAGAAAGGGCGCTGTAGCCGTCTACCTACCAGTACACCACGCAGACGTCTTCGAGTGGCTGGACCTCAAAAAGACCACCGGCTCCAAAGAACTGCGAGGCAGGGACTTGTTTTTAGGGCTGACAGTGCCGGACCTTTTTATGGAGCGTGTAGAACGAGATGAAATTTGGAGCCTTTTTGCCCGGACGAGACGGGCGTAGGTGACCTGGACGCCTTCTGTGACAAGGAGTTCGAGAGCCAGTACACGCGGGCCGAGAGGCTGGGCCTGGCGAGGCGTACCGTCAAAGCGCGCGAGCTCTGGAGCGCTGTCTGCCGCGCGCAGATCGAGTCGGGCGGTGTTCCTTACATTATGTACAAGGACTCAATGAACGCGAAATCGAACCAAAAAAAACCTGGGCACGATTCGCTGCTCAAATCTCTGCGCCGAAGTGGTCCAATACAGTTCAGGTGGCGAGTGTGGCGATCGCGAGCACAGTCTTTGTAACTTGGCCTCGGTTGCGCTGCCCAAGTTCGTGTCGGAGGACCGCAAGTCCTTTGATTTCGAGCTGCTACGGTCGTGCGTACGTGTAGCAATCAGAAATCTCGACACCGTCATCGACATTACAGACTATCCCACGGAGGAGGCCAAACGCAGCAACCTCTTGCACCGTCCGGTGGCCCTAGGCGTAAACGGAATAGCCGACGCCCTGGCTCTTCTTCGGATGCCGTTCGAGAGCGCAGAGGAACAAAAGCTCAATGTCAAGATTGCGCATGAACTGTACTATGCTTCGCTTTGGGCCTCATGCGAGTTAGCGCAGGAGAGGGGGGCTTACACGAGTTTCGGCGGGTCTCCCGCTAGCCAAGGGCTCCTGCAGTTCGATCTGTGGCCCGGCAAGTCGCAGACGGACGACCGCTGGGACTCGCTCCGCCAGCGCATCGCCAAGTATGGGATGCGAAACTCGCAGCTAATTGCCTACATGCCGACTGCAACGACTGCTCAGATCCTGGGCAATTTTGAGTCGTTTGACCCTCCCCACTCGAACGTCTTTGTGCGCCGTACGCTCAGTGGCGAGCACGTCGTGTGGAACAAACACTTGGTGCACGAGTTAGAAGAGCGCGGGCTCTGGACCGACCAGCTCCGCGATAAAATCATTGCCGACGGCAGGAGCGTGTAAAGATGCGACCTGCCTGAAGACATCAAAAACATCTACAAGACTGTGTGGGAAATTCCCCTGCGCTTGCAGCTGCACTTGGCGGCCGACCGCGGCCCGTTTGTGTGTGGCTCACAGTCGCTCAACTTGCACGTGACAAATCCAACTGAACGCAGAGTCAGCAGTGCATTGTTTTACGCCTGGCAGCTCGGTCTCAAAACTACGTATTACATACGAACCCAGGCCGCTAGCAAGGCCCTGGGACCGGCCGACTGTGCTGTTTGTGTAGCCTGAATCTCTTTCGTTTTCTTTAATTAAACAAACTCCTCCTCGATTTGCATGGCGCTGGAGTCGGCTCCCGAGTCTTCCTTGAGCGACACGCCGAAGGCCTCCTCCTCTCTGAGGCTAATGTCCGGATAAGGCAGGCCTTCCATTTTTCGCAGTTGAACTATCTTGAAGCCGAGCGACACCTTCTCCTGGCGCGAACACAGCGTGGTTACCTGAATCAGGCATTTGACTACATCACCCCTGGCAGTCGATTGGTTGTCTCCCTCTCCTCCCAGGATCTTGACGCCCGTCAGCGTGCAGCTCAGGCGCGCGTGCCACGCCCTGTCGCTCTTGGCGTTGGTACGGGGTCGGGTACACGCCTGGTAGTAAGACTTGATCTGTTCGTCTGTTTTCGCGAGGGGCCGCTCCTTTTCACGGTGGGCAGCAGCTTGTCCCTGGCCTGCACAAGTAGCGCGCACATTCTCTCGTCGATTGCCCTGAGGACCTGGTAGGCCTCCAGCACACTTGAATGGGTCGTGGCCTCGCGGGAACTCAGGTCGACCGTCACCTTCTTGGAGTCCTGGAAGCTGCTAGGGTCCCAGGCCACGACCAGCGGCGGCAGCAAAAGGGTCGGGGCTTTCCCTTCGTACACGACGTTGGCGAAGATAGAACCATACGCCGCGCGCGGTTCGCCTTTTAGCACAATCTTTGGCAGGTCCTCGGCTGGGTTGAACTTGACCGCCAGCTGCTTGCAGCCGTTCGCGCCCGTGCCCTTGATTAGTTGAACAGACATTTGACTTTTTTGTGCGTGTCTCACTGGACGCGGCTGCTTCCTCCACTCGCCTGATTTAAAGTGGCTCAATTCAAATCAGGAGGACCCAAAAGGAAATGGGTGGGAGGGAGCTGATCCTCCTTTTACCTTTGCGCCCTCATTTTCCCAAACTCCGTCAATGTCCCTAGTCTTTCTCTGGCGCACCAAGAGTGGAGGACCTTCTTTCCGCCGGGCGATCGAGTGTCTGGCGCCGGTCCTGCTCGAGGCAAGAATCGATGCCTCGCCGTCCGGCCTCGAGCTCGCCGACGGCGTGAGCGCCGAGCTGTCTGTACCCTTTTCTGCCGAAGGGGCCAAAGGCGACTATGTCCAGTTTGGCTCTGGCAAGGTGCGCGCTGTGTTTTGCATCGACCTCAAAGAAGTCGCTAACTGGCTCACGCAGTACCGACCCGAGATGACCCTGGAGCTCTCGTTGGACAGCGACAGCTCGCTTTCCCTCAATATGTACAACGAAAGCAAGAGCTTCGAACACAGCAGTGCCCTGTCCAACCTGCGCGTGCCAGCGGACATGGTCGCGATGGACGGCAATGCCACTAGGTGCGACCAGCTGGCCGATGTGAGCTCGACCGCGCTGTGTGCGGTGGCCAGGCACCACCACAAGACCAACTCGCACGCGCGCTTCTACGTCGCCGATGGCCGGCTGGTCACCGAGTCCTGTTTGCTCGACGTCTCGGAACAGCGCAAGAGCAGCACTTACCTGTCGGGTGTCGTTTTGCACACCGAAGTCGAGCGGCCCAAGATGCGCGCCGACCCGAACGGCCAGGCAGGGGACGGGCTCTTCTAATAGTATTCGCTGGACATGGTCAAGAAGATCCTCAAGGCCTCGAGTTTCCAGGAACGTAAGAAGGGGCGCGTGATGCTCGGGCTCAACAAGGACGGGCCGCTCGTGCTGGTGTTTAGCCGTGGCGCGAGCTACCTGAAATTCGCCATCGTCTCGTCGAGCGCCGCTGCCGAAGAAGAAGAGCAACCCACGGTCGAGCCGCCCGAGCCGCTCGAGCGGCAGGAGAGCGGGTGCGTGCCAAAGGTGATTAAGCGCAAAAACAAACAGCCGTCGTCCACGTGCGTCAAGAAGCAGAAAGTAGACGCAGTCCTGGAAGCCGCGAAAGGCGCTTGACGACGTAGGCTTTGCCTTGGTTAGGCCCAATAAAGTGTTTCTGTGTTGGCTGTCTCTTGGCTAGAGGTAGTACCCAGTCGCGGACCCCTCCTACCTGCCGGAATTCCGAAATGGTCATGCTGCCCCCGTACTCAAGCAGCTGCCACCTTGGCGGTGCAGGCCTTATCAATTGCTGCTGAGATTCAGTCGCAAAAAGGAGTGTAGCAAGTCTCCAGCCTGTGAGCGCAGAGGTTCCGGCACGCCGTAGCTGACAAAGGCCCACGCACAGGCCGGTGTACAAAATAGGCCGAAGACGTACAGGTAGCCCTTGACGGGTGCGTACGCCACGGGTAGCTCAAACCACCTCCCGTCCTCGCGCGCACTCGGGTGGCCGCAGTGCAGGCAGAGCCTCTTGCGGTGTATCTCCTTGCCTTCCATTTTTCTTTCCTTTATCACAAAGAGGGTGGAGGGGCAAAAGAAACGCATTGCACTGCCCTGATTTAAATCAGGCCGCTGTTGAAGATTCATTTCCCCCCGACAGGCACACAAGTGCGGTGGATGTGCGACCATGAATTCGTCTTTAACCAAGAAACGAGCGGGACCTTTTGCAAGAGATGTGGTCTGGTGGGCAGAGAGCACTCGCTGTACGGGGCGAGCCAGTTCTTAGTGAATGGCCGGATGCGAGGGAACGAGGGCGAAATGACGGAACAGCCGAGGCGCCCGCAAGGTTACACTCGTCTTTCGAGGTTTCGTGAGATTACGAGGCAGGTATTTGGGTTGAGAGGGGTTCATCAGAAGCCGCTAGTCACCCAGGCCTTGCTACAGCTGGCGAGATCTCTGCCACAAGTGGAGGGTGAATGGCACGGAGATCACACCACTGAAGCTGATCTACCTGTTCAAAAAGAGCCGGCTTGGCCCGCTTTCACTGGACCGAGCGGCCTGCCTCGCGTACCTGCTCGGCGGCTCGAAGGACAGACTGACGCGCGGGGCCGAGCCCACCCGCGAAGTGCTCCAAGAGCTCGAGGCGCTTTTCCACCGAGTGGATGGGGCGTGGCCGACGGTGAGGGCGCTGCTCAAGGTTCGTTATGGCTGGTCTCGCGTCTGTTTTATCAATTATTCTTCACTCCTCAGAGGACTGCTAGAACTCGTGCAACAGCCCGCGCGCGCCGCGCGCGTGCCGCCGCTCTTGCAGAGCGAAAGCAGGCACCGACAGACGGCGGCAGCCATCTGCCAGACACTGAACTTTCCCTTTTTACCAATCACCGGCAACCTGCTGACCCCGCCCGACGGCAACGCCAGGCCGAGAGAGAGTCATCTTCTCGGTTCCAAGCCGCTCCGCAAAAAACCGAAGAAGGCGCGTCGCGCGCTTCGCTGCCTTTCCGTCTGCAGACGATTGGCGCGAGCGCCCAGCTGCGCAGCGCCTCGGTTGGCGTCGTTGTCGAGGGCTTTGTGCGGCAGTTGGGACTGACCTTCGCTCGTCCCACCATGCAGACCATCGGCGCCACCGAACAGAACGTGCTGACCATCCGCAACAAGACCTTGATCGGGGTCTTGGCCAACAACGACGTGCTGTACCCGCTGTTGCTGACAGTCGCCGTCGTAAGTGGCACAAAGCCGGTGACCCTGGGCGTGCGGACCCAGGCCACGTTTGCAGCGCGCCGACCTACGCGAACCACGACTCGGCCGCTTCTAATACTGAGTACAGCACGAGCTTGGTGAACGTCAGTGGTGGCAATGCGGCCGCGGCGTGCGTCGTGTCCTCGACCGGGTCGGCCGCCACTTCGCTAGACTTGAGCGAGCTGGACATCAGCGTTGGGCCCGGGGAAGTGCTGTCTGGCCGCCTCGACCACTACAGGCAGTGCCGACGTGTACGTCAGCTTGTCTTGGTATGAGGACGTGTGAACAAAAAAAAGAAAGTTCGTTTAGTATTAAAACAAAAGGAGCGAAGTGAAAATGAAAAAAATCGTAGCAATCGACCCAGGGCTAAGAAACCTGGGTGTAGTGGTGCTTGTAGAGGACAACAGCACCAACGCCATCGCAGTCACTTATGCCAGCGTCCTAGACATAGCCAGACAGAACGACACCGACAGCTTCAAGACCAAGT
The DNA here is from genome assembly GCA_019918135.1 of Paulinella micropora. Lineage (NCBI taxonomy): Eukaryota > Cercozoa > Imbricatea > Euglyphida > Paulinellidae > Paulinella > Paulinella micropora. Next base: position 21,351 of record WBZZ01004123.1, on the reverse strand, counting down.
CCCTGTCAGCGTGCCTGCACTCGATCGAGGAATTGCAAAACGCCGACATCTGCGTTATAGAGGACCAAAATCTGGGGAGAGCCAACTCGAACGTCGATAATGTAATTATTCAAGCGGCTGCAGGTGCAACTATGCTCAGTCTCGGTGCCAGGGAGCTTATCTATTATCCTTCTAGTTTTAAGTTCAGTTGCTTTTTCGCATTGACGCAGACTATATCCGGCAGAGTCAAGGGGAAATACAAAATTCAGTCCAAAGTGCTGGCACAAAACCTCGTAGAGAGTTTTAATGTAACTGGTCAGACTAAATGCCTCACAGAGTCAGATCACTTGAGTGACGCCTTTGGTCTCGCCTTCTGTGCGCTGGTCAGAGGGAGCGCACGAGGGCAGGGCGTCCAGCAGGGAGTGCGTCGCTCTGAGCCTGTGCCTGTACCGGTGCGGGTGCGGAAGCAGTAGCAGCACTAGCCGTCTTCTCCTTGTTGGCGTTCACTTTTCGCTGATGTACTTCATGTGTTCCTTGTGCTGCATGGCCTTGACTTCGGGTGTGGCCATCTGGTCTCGAAAAAAGGTATTATAGGCACTTGGTGTGCGTGGTTTGCGCTCCTTCTTTTTCTTCACAGGGGCACTGGTGGCGTGGCCGCAAGCTGCACAGGAGCTGGAAGACATCTTTAGTTTTGCCTTTGTCCTTTGTCGATAATAGAGCAAAAGAAGATTAATTTTTTTAATCAGTAAACTCGTTTGAAACTGTACTGACATCCGCCAGCGGCTTGTGTCTGATTTTTTGAAATTTGTGCTCCCAAACATAGTACAGCGTGAAGCCCTTGGGCATCGAGCCTTGGATGAAAGCGAGGCGCCGCATCGTTTCCTTGTTCAGCACACTGTTGAGCAGCTTGAGCGTGGGCGACCGCGCGTCATGTTTCGGGTGCTCGGGTGGGTAGCCGTGCCACGCGTTGCCCAAGAACTCGAGGCCGGCGTTGAGCCCCTTGTCGTAGCCGTCGAGGCGGTACTTCCGCGGTCCGGGCACCTTGAACTCTCGGCCGGTCGTATCCTCTGCGCCTGTCCCAACCCTCACAGGTCACTATGGACGCTCCTGCTTTGGGCCTAGGGATGAGACCTCGTAAAAACGCGTGGCGCGAACAGAGTTGCTTTGCTTTACCGCTCTCATCTTTGAAACGCGCGTCAATTTTGTCGTCCTTGGGACAGTCGACGCAAGGGCTCAGTATGATGTGTGTGCCTCTTGTCTTAGCATGCTCGGCACATAATCTGTTGTGTCTGCCTTGTTCGTCCTTGTAAGCAGAGCCGCGCTAGTTTTTGGCAGGACAGTCATCGCATGGATGCCGAACTGTGTGACTGCTTCTATACTACTTGGCATGAGCTGCGCACAGCTTATTAGGATGTCCATGCTCGTCGTCGTAGTGTACATCTAGCTTTGCGCTTTTTGGACAGTCGATACAAGGGCTCCGTACTGCGTGCGTGCCTTTTGCTTTTGCGTGCTTAGCGCACAGCCTGTTAGTATGGCCATTCTCATCCTTGTAGTTTGCCTGAAGCTTAGCTCCTACAGGGCAATCAATGCACTGGTTCTTTATAGCATATGTGCCGACTGCCTTGGCATGCGCCGCGCACTTGTTGAGACGGCCTGTCTCGTCCTTGTAGGTAGCATGGCGTTTGTCGTTATCAGGACAGTCGGTGCAAGGATTTTGCACGGCGTATGTGCCTCTGGCCTTAGCGTGTACAGAACACAGCTTGTACTTGGCGCCTGTTTCGTCTTTGTGGTTGGCTTGTTTTTTGGCACCGGCCGGACAGTCACGGCAAAAGTTCTTGGTCCTGGCCTTCTTCTTTGGCGGTTCGCTCATGTCGGTTTTATGGCAGTGTCACGGCCGGGGCCGTTTCGCTTTTTCTTTTGAAGCGAGAGAATTCAAATGGCCCGGCCGGTACCGCTAATGCAAATGACTTGACCGGGCCAGGACCATTTCAGACCACCCATTTTCACCGACCGGCTTTTCCTTCGAATTTTTGCAAAACCCCGCCCGCGGGGTTTTGCAAAAATTTCACGGGTCCGGCGCTTGAGTCTGATTTTGCAGTGTTCGGTGGTGGGCGGGCACCCAAAAAGTTCCCGGGAAAACCCTACACGATGCAGTGTACAGGCGGGCCGGCCGGTGCCACCGGTGCCACCTGCTCTACTTCATCGGGACACCTGATCGGGAAATATACGATGAGTATGCACCCGACCACCCCAACGCAAAACACGGCGACGATCGCGGCCACGAGCGGTTCCATTTGTGTCTTTTTGCTCACAACTCTATTACCTTTTAATTTTTAAAAAAACGCTTTTCTCACTCCTAGTGTTTTAGTTGTGCACCACCGCGGCCTCCAGGCGCCCGTGCCCTTCGCGCAGGTGGCGGAAGAACGCCGGGTAGATGCAGATGTCAAAGATTCCGCTGCGGAACCCGCGCTTGCCGCGAGTGTAGGTCTTCGGGAGGAACTCCTTCACTGCCTGGTCGGCCGCCGTCGTGTCGCCCAGCGCGATCGTGAACCGGAGCAGCTCGTCCTTGTCGCAGATCAAGGGTTGATCTGATCGATCAGTAAAAGTAGCGATCACGTTGTTGTGCCGCCGGCGCTCGCGAGCGAGATCCTGATACCCTTGCTTTTCAGGTAGCTGCTGCTCGCCAGCAGCGCGTTGATCTTGGTCCAGGCACCAGTGTCGTCGAAAGAGTAATGCCACTGGCTGGAGCCGACCGCAGCGCCAGTGTAGCCGGCATCCCCGTCGATATCGGCAATGGCCAGCCCTACCCCGTCGTACTTGAGGATGAGGTGGTTGTTGTTGTTCAACGTGATGGTGCCCTGTGGCGCGAGCTCCAGTGTGGTCTCGACGGGCGCGGGCGCCGTGTTGGACACCAGCCGTTCTCTGGCGACTTGGAACACCTTGAACCCGTTCATCTCTCCGTTCAACATGGCGCGCAGGTCGTGCGAGAACGGAATGACGTAGAGATTGTTGTTGGCCGCAAAGACTTCGTTGAACAGCTCGTTGGCAGTATGCTCTCTGAAGTAACGCTCGTCCACTGCCACTCCTTGCCCAAGCTGGCTGCGCCCTTGTACATCTAAACGGTGGACAGCACACATCGATGCATATCGAAAAAAACACACTGAGATCAGTACCTTCCAGATCGATCGTCGCGTCGTCGCCGAGTGCTTCCCCCTTAAAAAGCCGGCCAGTCGAGTCGTAGGCGTACTGCGGGTAGTAAGTGACCGCGCCCGCGTCGTAGCCGGCCTGGCTGCCCGAACGCCGCAAGTACACAAATAGCGCTCCGGATTGATGGCTGAACTGGTCGAGGTCCACTGCGACTCTGGTCGACTGCATCATCTCGCGGCCGTGGTCGATAAATTGTACGAAGTCAAGGTAGCGGTCTTGCACGACCTTGCCGATCTTGTCGGGGTGCTTGCCTACCAGCAGGCCGTTGGGCAAGAGCGTGGACGAGGAGATCCAGCGCACTTCCTCCAGCGTCGCGGTACACGGCACGGCCAGTGCGCTCTGGCTCTCGACAAAGATCGAGCCCTTAGGGTAGAATCGTATTTCTAGGTCTCCGTTAAGGTGGCTCAGATCCAAGTCCATGCCGGCCAAAAACAGGTGCACGATGGGCAGGTAGAAATGCTGGACGTCGCCGCTGCGCCACGTGCGCGAGCTCGGGCGGCCGTACTTGTCCTGGTTGAGCATGTCGTTGATGCTTGACAGCGCCTCCTGGCTCAGGGTGTTCATCAACAGGTGCAGCACGTCGCCGTAGTAGCGCGCCAGCTCCTGGCCGCTCAGGCGTTCGTAGAATTCCACCCGTTCAAACCACTGCGTCACGGGCAGGACACGCGAGTCGGTCGGCTGTAGACTGCCGGCGGCGAACTTGGTCTCGAAGCGAAGGGTGGCGTCCTCGATGGCGCCCGCCGCGCGGTTTTCAAGAATAAACGAGAACAAGGCGGCCGTGTTGGGCTTGGGTGTCATGATGGTCTGCGTCCACACCGGGCGGGTAGGCCTCTTGACGATATGGTTCGTGGCGGTCACGACCAAGGCGCCGGTCTTGGCGTCGCGCTTCTGGGAGTCTACGAGCCTGGCCTTCTTCCCGGGTGGGGGCATTACAGTCACGCTCGTTCGCTTGCCGCCGAACATCTCGGTGTCGGTTTGATTAATATAAGGCAACCAGAAAATAAATTTATTTTTTTCCCGACATGATCATGGCGGCCGAGATCGCCACGGCCCCGACCGCGAGCGGCACGGTCACGCCCATCGTCCGCGCGGTCTTCTGGCGGTCCTCCTTGTTGTGCTGCTTGTTCTCTCGGTCTTCGTACTTGCGCCGGCCGATGCGCGCGCGCTTGGCGGCTTGCTCGTCTTCTTTCTCTTTCTTCACCCCCCGCTTGGCAGTCTCCTTCTCTTGCTTTTCTTCTTTCTTGGCAGACTTTTTGGCCGTCAGGCGTTCGCAGGCTTGCTTGGTCATTTCTTTCCGCGGCGGTATATTTTAAAAACGTTCGTGCGCAAGATTAAAATTTTTAATACGTAATGACAGTGCATATTTTTGCCAAGAGAGAAGCAATTTCGCCAAGGAAGGCTTGATCCTGGCACAACTGTCTTTTAGCCACGAGGCGCTGCTGCAGCTGCTGGAGCTGCTGCGTGGGCGCGCGGAACTTGCAGGCGAGTTCGGCCCAGATTCCCGCCTCGGAGTGCACAAAGTCAGCGAGCTTTCCGTCCTTCCAGGCAGGCAAGAACCATGTCTGTACGGCCTCAACTTGCTGTTCAAGACATAATCTCTGCAGCTGCTTCAATTCCTTGATCTCCTCGAGCCGCAACAGTCCGTACGTTTGGAACACCATCTCCAGCGCACCGAACAGCTGCGCCAGCTCTTGTCTCTTAGTCTGCTGGGGGGAGGACATCGTCGAGCGGCACGTAGGCGTCCAGGTCGACGGCGGGTGGTTTTTTTCTCACTCTTCTCAGCAGCACTAGCAGGACTGCTAGCACAAAGACCGGAATTCTCCACACGGCCAGGGCTTCTTCCGGTGTCACGACAGTCGTGGTCATCTTCTTAAGTGAAGGACCACAGGTTTTAATTTGTTGCATCTTTTAAGAAGCGGTAGTGGCCCTCGCCGGCCGGGTTCAGGTAGTTTTCGTAGGCGTATTGTGACACGATTTATGAGAGCGCGCCGAGCATAAAGAGCTGCTTGCCCGTGTCACCAGGCGCCATGTTCAGGCCGTAACTGGCCAGCAGGCCGGGCATCACGCTGTAGATCAAACCACCGCCGACCACGTGCAGGGCTAAGGAAGGGTAACGGGCCACCGGCCCTCTTGCGTGCTGTTGAGCACGCGGGACTGCAGCAGATCCACGACCGTGGTCGTCGCGGCCGCGATGATGGCCATGCCTACCGACTTGTCGACGGTCACGCCTCTGAGCCCGGGCACGCCCGCAAAAGAGATAGGGGCGTCCGTTTGCACTATTACCGGCGTCGCAAAGTAGGCGAACGCGGCGGCAGTAGCGCTGCGCGCGATGTTCTCCATACTGAAAGTGTCGCTGACGGCCCCGGTAATCTCGTCCATCTTTTTCCTCCTTATTAAAAAACAGCGCCACAGAATTTAATATTTTTTTTGGTCATTGATTCGCTGTCGGAGGGGCTGGGGTGTCTAGGTCTACTGCCGCTAGTACGACAGAGGTGTTGCGGGCGTGCGCGATGGCCGCAGTTTGGGCCGTGATCAAGGCCAGCTCGGTAACGGGGTCGAGCCTCGTCATGCCGATGCCGGCCTTGAGCTTCGCGCGCTCGAGCAAGAAAAGCCACCGCTCGTTGGCAAAGCACTCGTCGGTCGTGCCGGAGATCTGGTAGCGCGTGCGGCTTGACACCAGGCGCTCGAGGCACGTCAGCCCTTGCTTCAAGGCCACGTTGGACATCTGGTCCACGGCCGAGTCGTCCAGCGCCTCTTCTGCCTCCTCCGAGATCGTGGGCAAACGCGCGCGGGCCACCTTGTGCAGCGCCCGTGGCTCGCAGGGGATCCCTGCTTTTTTGAGCTTGGGCGCAATCAGCTCCGATTTGCCGTAGGCGCACAGGAGCCGGTAGGCAGGGTCGTCGCGCAAGGGCACTGTCTCGGCCTCTCGAACCGTTGCTGCGCCGGCGGCTGGCGCTCTTTGGCCACGCGCCGTCTTTTCTTGGGAGGGGGCTGAGTCGCAGGAGGGGCCTCCTGTTCTGGTGGCAGCTCTTGCTTGCCTTCTTCCGCGGCCGGTGGCTCGAGATTGGCAAAAGGGTCCATCCGTTATACAAAAGAAGGGACTCACAACTTTCTTTTTTGTTATGCACTTCCGCTTCCACGTCTGCCTCCACCTCCAGGTGCACCAATAGGCTCGTTGCTAGCTCTGTTGATACCGACCCAGCCGCGCACGTTGCCATCCTCGCGCTCAAAGGCAGATACCGAAGGAATGCGCGACCATTGTTCGTCGCGCATTTTCGAGGCCTGGTATTTTTCGATCCTTCTCGCCGCTTGCATACAGCCATTCCAGTCGTTACCATAACTACGTCTGCACACACACAAGGGGAAAAGGAAGATCGGTTGCAAATCGCACAACTGAGTGTTCTCTACCTGAGTTCGGTCAGCCAGGGCTTCATATTTTTGCGGTCCCCCGTGGCATCGTAGCAGTTAGCATTCGTGAAGTCAGCCCCGTAGACTGCAAAGATCTCGGTGGCGGTACCGACAAGTAGAACAGCACCTGGCAAATGATTGGCGTGCGTTTAATAAGAAGGGGATACAGGCGCAATATCGGATTACCTTTGTACCACGACGCCAGGCTGTTCTTGCTCAGGCGCTGGGCGAGCTCAGGCGCTGGGCGATGCCCTTCATGCCCTTTATCGTGTCATCCTTGAGATCGGGGATCCCATTGAGCGCAGAGTAGATGATGAGGAAGTGGCCAGGGCATCGGTCTTGACGACGGGGTCAGTCTGCGTACCGTGCTCCGCCGCGTCGTTGATATGCGCGGCCGACTTCTCGTCGGCGGTAGTCGCCAGGCGCACGGGTCCTCGTTGTGGGGCGGCCATTGTTTTCCGTTTTATTTAAAAAGGGCCACCAGAGAATAAAAAAAATTTTGTTTGGTTTTACTTGGCCCCGTTCAGGGCCGCTTCGCACTGCCTGGCCTGTTCGGGCGAGATTTTCAGCAGGATCTGTGCGTCCTGCACCTTGGGTGGCGGGAAGATCTTTTCTAGCTGTGCCTGCTCGACCGTGTTGTGCAGGGCCTCGAGCACTTTCTGTTCGGCCTGTGCCTCTTTCTGCCACTTGCGGCCGGCCTGCCTCAGTTCCTTTTCGTTCAGTTTGCCTAGCGCTAGCGCGAGCTGTGGGTTGAAGCTCTGCAAGTGGTGCATCTCTGCTTTTTTTATGATAAACTTACAACAACAAAAAGAATCAATTATTCTTCCGCTTCTTATTCGGTGCATTACCCGTTTCCACCCTGTCCTTTCTCTTGGTGTTTAGCTTCACGAGCTTGATGCCCAGCTTGGACAAAACCTTGTGCCATTCCTTCATCAGCTTTTTGCCCCTCCCGCCCTCCGCCTGGATGCGCCCGGAGGCCTTTTCGATCATTTCGTGCAGCGTGCGCGATTTCTCGGTTGGGCCCACGGGTCCCTGGCTCCGCGTCTTGCGCTCCAGCAGCTCCTCGAACAACGGGACGGAGGGCTCCTCGTTGAGGCTGGTGACGAGCTTCTGATCGTGCCACTCGTCGGTGCCGTACGCCAGCGCCATTCGGACTACCTTGAGCCGCTCTTCAAAGGCGAGCTTCTGGCTGGTGAGAATTTGCACGTCCTTCTCGGGCAGCTCTCCTAGCTGGTCCGGGAAGATCTTGTAGTCCAGGTCCGCCTCCGTGCCCTTGGCCGTGGCGGTCAGCACCAAGTTGGCCAAGTACCTGACGGCCAGGTTGTCCTTGTATTTTTGCCTGTTCTCGGGATCCTGGAGGATGCTCTCGATGACACGCTCGGTCCCCTGGCGCAAGAAGGCCTTGGCCTCCTCGGGCTTGCCCCGGACCTTGTCAAGCAGCTCTCTGTCGTTGACGCCCATGTTTCGCTTGCGCATACCCTCCAGGATGCCCACGCGCAGCATGTTCAGGCTCTCCCTCTCTTGGCCTTTAGGCAGAGTTTTCCCGTTCATGGCATAATACAGGAGTTCCTGCTCGGCTTGCTTGGTGTCCAGCTCTCTGTCACTGGCCGATTCCATGTCCACGGGCGCGCCGCTTTCTTAGCAGCTCGGTTCGCGTTGCCGGTCTGGGTAAAGTCCGATCCTGCCGCTACTGTCCACGTCGAGTCGTCGTCGCCGCCGCCGCCAGGTTGGCCCATGCCAAAGACTTTGCCAGCAGAGGCGTTGCTGCCGTAGGCCTCGTTGCCGGCCGCGACCAGCACGCCAGCGCCGCTCCTGTCGCTGTCCTCCACCCCTGCGTTGCCCTGAAGACGCACCGGCCCGCCGACACCGGCGGCCACTCGCGCGGGCACGCCCGTGGCGGCGCCGACCGCGAGACCCCGGGACTGGAGCCAGCCTCTGGCAAACAGGCCCTGGAACAAGGCCTTGAAGCCACTGACGCTGCTGGGCTGCGTCACGAGGCGTTCGCCCACCGCCTGCCCCACGTCGGGCCGCTGAGTGAAGATGGGCACGACTTGGCTCTGTGCCCACTCCCAGGCCTTGTCCAGGCCGCTCCCCTGCGGGAAGATGCCCTTCTCGCGCTCGAGCGTGTTCTTCATAAAGTCTACCATGCCCGACCTCTTGACGAACGCGCTGAACTCCTCTGCGCTGGCGGTGTGCACCAGCCTCTTCTTTTCTTCGGGTGGCAGAGTGGGCGCCACGGCCTCTACCGCCGCTTCCTGAGCTCGGTGACTTTCTGCTGTGCCTGTTCGGCCCGTTGCGCGAGCTCGCTAGCGCCCGAGACTTCCTTGGACTCCTTGTATTTCTTGATTTCTTCTTGGTGCCGCCCGATTTGGTCGAGGAGCTTTTGCTAGACGTTGTCTGCAGTCTTTCTGTCCTTTTGGAGCAGCGCGTTGGCCCTTTCCTTGTAATTAGTGTGTTTTTTCTCGAGGGTGGCCTTCTGTTCCTCTGACTCTCGGAGCCGCTCGGTAAGCTGGCGCAGCCTGCTCTCGCTTGCCTGGCGCTCTCTGAGCAGGCGTTCCGCCTCCTTGACTTTGGCCGCTGCTTTCTCTGCCTTCTTGCACTCCCTTGCTCTAGCCTGTTTATTTTCTGTCGTTAGCATGTGGCGGGCCTCCTCGCTCGCTTTTTTAGCTCGCTTGGCCTCTGCGCCGAGCGACGCCACTTGCTCCAGGGCCGCGTCTGCCAGCGCCCTCTGCTCGCGTGCGAGCCTCGCTTGTTGCTTGGGGTCGGTCTGCAACTGCTTGATCTCTGCTGCCTTGTGGCGCAGGTCCTCTAGCAACAGCTGGCGGTTGCGCCTGTATTCTCTGGCCCGCGCCTGGAGCTCCTGGTTGTGTTTATGGGCTTCTTGCAGTTCTTGTGCCAGCCCGGCGTTCTTGGCCCTCTCCGCCTCGGTGTTGCCTTCTGCCGTCTGCAGACGGTCGTTGCTCTCCTTGAGTTGAGCCTGTAGCTGCTCGATCTCGGTGTCCTTGAGCGTAATCTGGTCCAGGTACTCGCCCGCCAGGGCCTCTGCCTTTTTCTGCAGGGCCTCTACACCCGCCTTGTCCGACTCCAGCCCCTGGTAGGCTTTGTTAGCTTCTAGCAGCTGCTGGTCCAGCGCGGCGGCCCGCTCGTTGATCTCTTGCAGCTTCTGGTTAGTCTCAAACACCTGCCTGCTGGCATCCGCTTGGGTACAGCGAAGAGAAGACGGCGCTAGAAGCTAAAGCAGAGGAGGCACAAAATGCAGAACTCTACCGGCAGCAAGCGGCCGAGACAGCGCGCAATGCAGCGGATGCCAGCAGGCAGGTGTTTGAGACTAACCAGAAGCTGCAAGAGATCAACGAGCGCGCAATGCAGCGTGGCCGCGTTCTTCTCTCTGAGTTCTGCCGCCAGCCCCGCGGCCGCCTGCTGTGCGCTGGACGCCCTTTGCTCCGCCTCTTGTTTTTCCTGCTGAGCCTGCCGTTCTGCTTCCTTTGCGTCTTCCGCCTTCTGCGGCAGCTCGTCGTTGGCGCCCTTGGCCTGGGCTGCCTGTTGTTTAGCCGCTTCGGCCTCTCGCGCGGCCCTGTCGGCCTCCGCTGCTTTCCGTGCTGCTTCTTGTCTTGCATTGTCTGTGACTTTCTCCAGCCGTTCGTGTGCCAGCTTTTCTGCGCGTGCCACTTCGAGTACATGGTCCCTTTCTGTCTGCAGTATAACCATTTTCTGCTGAAGTATATTGTAGTCGTTCTGGAGGCCCTGGCCCGCTTGCTGCAGCTGGGCGATCCTCTTGTTTGCCTCGTCGATACGGCCCCTTGCGGCGGCGGCGAGACGGTCGGTGTATTGTCGGTACTGGTTGCTCACGTCGACGATCCTCCTGCCGTCATTTCCGCTGTTCTTGATCGTTTCCTCCAGGCGCGCGACGCAGGCTGCCAGGCCGTTGGTTCGTTTGCGTTCTCTCTCTGTCTCCTCTTTTCGGCTCTTAAGCTCCTCCAGGCGCTGGTTGGTTGCAGCCTGTTATTGCTGTAGCTTCGTCCTGGCATCCAGTAACTCCTTGGCCTTTTCATCCTTTTCGGCCAGCGCCCGGTCGTGGGCCTCACGCAGACTGGTCTGGTTCTTCTCTAACTCTTCCTTCAGTCGCTTCTGTTCGGCCAAGGCGGCCTGTTGCTTCTCGGCGAACTCCTTGTCTTCGTCGACTTGTTTGGCTAGTGTTTTGGCGCGTTCCTCTGCCTCTTGTATTCGCGCTTGCCAGCCGTCTTTCTCCTGCTGGAGGGCTGCGATGCGTGCCTCTGCTCTCTGGCGTTTCTCGGCGTCCAAGCCAGCGCCCGTCAAAAGCTTGTTCAGCCTCTCGACCTCGTCCTCTGCTGCAGTCAAGTTCTGCTTGTACTGAGCATTCATGGTGTCTGCGAATCTTCTGGCTTTATCTGCCTCCTCTTGTACAAGGGCGACCACCGCTTTGGCGGAATCGATATCATCTTCCAAGAGGCCGATCGTTGCGTCCTGTACGCGTACTGTTGCGTCACTGCGGTCGAACATCTTCTCCAGCTGGCTAATCTGTAGCAGTAGATATGCAATAAGCTTCGACTGGTCGGGCGGTGGTCGGGCGCCACGCGACTGCTCTTCTGGCTGGGGCGACGCGGGCCGCCAGTCGAGTGGTTGCTCGTCTGGCTTCGGGCTGCCGGCACGTGAGTGAGGGGGGGCGTCGTCCCCGTCCTCGTTGCCCTCACCACCTTCACCGCCTTCGCCCCAATTGATCTCACCGCCGCCGTCACCGCCTTCGTCCTCGTTGCCAACAACTTCGTCCCCGCTGCCCGACGGCGAGGCGCGGGGAGAGTGTGGCGGCGAAGCGGAACGCGAGCGCGATGGCGGCGGCGAGGGCGAAGGCGAGCGTAAGGGCTGTGGTGACGCGGAGCGCGAGGGCGGTGGCGACTGCGAAGCGGGGCGCGAGCGCGGTGGCGGTGGCGAAGCGGGGCGTGGTGGCGGGGAGAGCGGTTCCAGGACGCCTAGCGCCTGGTTCAATTCGGGGTTTACCCACTTCATGATGTCACGGGTCTTCTGGGCCCTCTGTTTGTCGCTCTGGCCAGCGTAGCCCGTGGGCCCTGGTTGTTTGCCCCGGACAACGGGCCGGTTGTCGACCCACGACGGCTTGCTTGTTTTGGTCAGCTTGCGCGACAGGCTTTCCTTGTCTTCCCGGCGCATCCATGGCGCCGTAGCGTAGAAAGGGGGAGGAGGCATCCCTTTTTTACAAAACTAGCGCCGACAATAAAAAAAATTTAATTGCAGCTCAACTACGTATAAAAAAGGCCATGGACGACAATGCCGGCCCGCTGGGCGCTCTGCCAGCGCCAAACGACGCGGAGGAAGAAGAGCCGATCGAGGAAAAGATCGATGAGCACATCCAGAAACAAAAGGAGAAGAAGTCCAAGAAGAAGAAGAAGAAGGAAGAGAAGGAAGAAGAACTGCCATCGGACGACCCGGAACAGCTCTCGCGCAATGTTACTAAGAGTACTTCTACCCCAAGGACCCGACGGCCGGTCAACTGTTTGTGTTGGTGGGCAAGAGCGAACGCGGAAAGACCCACTTTCTTCGTTGGATTTTATTCGATGTGCCTCCGCAAGAAAGGAGCGTTCCAGTTCGGCCTCGTGATGGTAGAACCCTCGTTTTCCTGTACAAAACGCAGCTAGTCTTGTTGTTAGATTGGAACTAAATTTAAGCATTCGTACCGATTTCACTGGGCTTCGGAGCAGCACGTGCGGGTGTACGAAGGCTTCAATAAGGACGTGCTGGTGCAGTACGTGGACAACTTGAAAAAGCACTATCAACAGCAAGGCTACCTCGAACCGAGTTTCCTAGTCTTTGACGGTACTTTCCTTTCTCTGTTTCTTTTCTAGGCTGTTTCTTTTCCAGGCTCACGCGTGTCTTTGGTGGCCAGATCTCGTCGGAATTTTGAATACGCAGGATGGTTGGATGAGCAATTTTATTGGGACCTACAGGTGATTTTACTGCAACACGCTGTGTCGTATTAACTCTTTCGGAGATTTCTGTGCAGGCAATACAACATCTCAATCTTCATGGTAGGCAGTACAGTATCTGTCCGACCGCCAGAACTTTCGGTGATTTGTGTAGGCAGTACAGTACCTTACGGGCCGTCAGAGCGTTTCGCCGATAATGAGGTCAAGCGCAGTTTTTGCTAAACTAGAAAAGCTGGTTTTTTTCTTTGTCGCTGTTAGGGAACAGACGTCTTACACGATCATGTTCCTGAGCAAGAACCACAAGACGCTGAACACGCTCTGGGAGAATTACGGGCAAATGATGGACAAGAAGTCCTTTTTTCGGTACACAAAAGCCTGCTGTTCCCTTTTTTTCAAGTGTCCGCGTGTACGCATAGGCACTTGGCCCAGGCCACGGACCCCGAGCTCGTGGGCACCAAGCACGCGTGCGTGGTCTACAGCGAACGAGTGGACAAGCTCGAGCACAACTACATGGCGTGGCTCGCCCCGGCCGAGCTCCCGGACGGAGAGATCATGCTCAAGGGCCTGACAAGGCCCGGGAGCCAAGCAAGGACGAGCTCACCAAGGAACTGCGCTTGGCCCAGCTCGCGTGGCGCGCACCAAGCTGGGTGCCCAAGACCTTAAACCTGTCGCGCGGAGACCACGCGGCCCTGCAGAAGATGATGCACTACGCCGACGCGGCCAGGAGCCGCCTGCGCAAGGGCAAGAGCCTGGCCCAGACAAGCAAAAGCTGCGGGAGATGGTGGCGTTTGGCCGGGACGCGGAGGCCGCCGCCGAGGCACGCTGGCGCGAGCAACAGGTGCCGCCGCCGCGGCCGCCGAGGTACGGTTACGTCTACGCCAACGACCCGACTCACCGCATGCACCCGTATCGCACGCCCAGCATGGTGAGGCGCGTCGCCCAGCGGCCGGCGCTCGGCCTGCCGCCGAGGCCGCCACCGCCCGTCCCAGGCCCTTCGGGCGCTTTCGTGACCCCGCTAGTAGAAGGCCGGGCCGGCCGGCCCCGCCGGACCACCTGCGGCGCCGCCTCTCGATTTAATCTTATGACCCCCCTCTTTTTAGCAAAAGAGAGATGCTAGACCGGCTCCCAAGTGACCTGTTGACAGAAATCCTGGCCTGGCTCGGCCCGGGCGAACAGGCGCGCTCGGTGGCCTACCTCCGGCGCTACATGAACTGCTTCGTCCGCCCCAGGCCACGGAAGCGGCGCAAGGCCGCGGCTGAATCGCGCACAGAGTTCGAGGGCCTGCGCCGCCTGCTCAACACGACTTTTTCCTTCAAGATCAAGAACTTCAACATGCTGCTGGCCCGCGTGGAAAAGAAAGCAGACAAGATCTGCTTCGAGTGCCTGTCTACGATCTACTCACAGAACCTGTGTGCCGAGCACTTTTGCGCCAAGCTCCGCCATGAACTGGTGACACTCGTAGAGGCCGTCAGGGCGCTGGGCGGACTTCTTACCCTGCCAGACGGAACAGGCGCGAACAAACGGTCGTACTGGCCTACGCGCCTATATACCATTTTCTAGATGCGTACCGGAGTGGCTGGGAGGTAGTTCAGCCCAACAAGTGGCAGCGCTTCTTGTGGCGGACCGGGGCGTTCGAGACCGGCCTGCTCTTTCTGCCTCGCTTCAATGCAGGCCTTTTTTATACAACACACGACTGATTTAAAAAAACTTGTGTACGTAACCTTCAGACAAGTCCACAAACTCGTCATCCGCATGCTGTCCCTGATCTGTAAGTGGCTCTTCTTCGCTCCCGCAGAACTGGTATTCGGGCAGGGGCGACAAGAGAGGTCCCCATGTCTCAATTTCGGGTACGACCGGGAGGAGGGTTTCTGTTGTGTCTGGTCCCACCTCAGCCAAAATTGTCGCAGCATTAACAAGGCTTTGGCCATTGCGCGTGAGAGCGGGGATGACTTCTACAAGGGGCTGATCTCGCGGCCGGAGGACTGCCCCAGGGGCTGACCGTGTTTTGCGGCCAAAATCGTGCACCAGCGACCCGACGATCTCTGCCGCCACGGCCGGCTTCGCGACCCACGTTCCGTCCTTGCGGCCTCCTCTGTTCTTGAAGACGTGGTTCTGATGGTCGTCATGTTTTTGACTTCTTGCCTTGTCTCGGAGGCAAGTTCTGAGCTGGTAAAGCTAGGTACAAAAGAAACCGACTGCACGCGGAGAAACGGTTTTCTAGAAAATCTATTTACCCGGCCGGGACCACTCGATTTAAATCAGCTCAGCAAACATTGTGCTCAATTGTTCCGGCGGTACCGACCTGTCCAGCAGGTCGCTGACTAGGCTGGCGAACCGGGTGGCCGGGCCGACCGGGAAAGTGTGCTGGTGCGGCCCGCGCCAGAACGCCGGGTCCTTCAGCCTGGCCAGGTTCTCCGCCCTGTGCAGGTTAAAAAAGGCGACAGCTCTCCTTTTCAGGGCCTCGTGCTTGGTTTCGTGCTCGGCCGCGGCCGCGGCCGGCGGTGGCGGCGGCGCGGGCCGCGGCAGGGCGCCTCCCGGTACTGGGCCGCCAGCCTGCTCGACTGCAGCATCAGGTCCTGGATCAGTTTCTTGACGTTGACGTCTGTTACGGTGTCGAGCGGCGGGGTCTCGCGCCGCACAAGAAACACCTGCTGGTAAAAAAGCTGCGAGTTCAGGTCCTGATTCGCGTGCGCGAGCACTCGAGATAATAACAGCGGCCTGCTGACCAAGGAGCCTTCGCCGTACAGCGCGTAGGTCACCTCTCCATACAGCGCGCGGAGCAGGTGTTTGTTGCCCAAGGACTTATCTTTTTTGCCAGTAGAGTTAGAGTAGTGCGTCATGAGGTAGTCAAAACATCGTTCTAGGCCTGCCCCGTTCAGCACGGTCATGACCTCGGCGTTGCCTAGCGCGGCCACTGCGGCCGTGCCGGCGGGCCGGTCCAGGACGCGCTTCGCCCAGGCAGAGACGGCGGCCGTCTTTTGTTTCTTCTTCTTTGGCGGTTGTTGCGGTGGCTGCTGCTGCGGCGGCAGGTCGGCGGTCGAAGTGAAGTCGGACGGCGGGCGGTCGGCCTGCTTGAGTTTCTGGCCGCCCGAGTTCTGTGCGCGGTACTCAAGGTGTCTGTCTATGAGCGCGCGCATGTGCCTAAAGATCTGCAGGATGCCGTTTGTGTCAGCAGTCAGCAGATCAATCGGCTTGGGCACGGCCGAAAGCGTCCATTCGTCGCTGTCGTCTTCCGGCGGGTCGTAGGCCAGCCAGCCCTTCTTTGCTTGGCCGATCTGCGAGACGTGGCGGCTGAGCGCGATGCTGGAGAAGACCCTTTCCTGCAGCTGCTTTTCGTCCAGCGCTTCCAAGTAAGAGAACTTGACTACTTCGATCCCTCGCATGCCCAGCGCGGCCATGAAGAAAACCGCCTCCAGCCCCCACAAGGGCCTGTCAGGCGCGGGCAGAAAAGGCGAGTCGGGGCCTGGTGCACGCCGGCGCTCTCCGCCAGCAGGGCCTGGTACAGCGAGTGGAGCCACGCGAGCCAGCTGTCCTCGTGGATGGCGTGCTGGTGCTCCATCTTTTCGGTCCGGTTGTCTTTGGTTCTTTTCGCTGTGCCGGCGCTCATTTTCGCGTCACTGAACAACTCGTTCTGCAGCACGACTCCAGTCCAAACGGCGTCTGCAGGTTGCCCTTCGCGTCCTCGCCACCGAGCAGCCACTGGCGGAATTTGGTGTAGCTCTGGTGCCTGGTCTTGGCGCCAGCACAAACGGCATCCACCAGGTCATTGAGCACCTTCGCGTAGCTAAAAGCGTCGTCGGGGTAGCGCAGGAACATCCGGCAGTGCGCGAGCAGGCAGTCGCGGAGCGGTTTCGTGTTGCCGTCGTAGCCTTCGACCGAGCCCTCGTGCGGGCCGTAGAGGGCCTGCCTGAACGTCAGCTCGCCGCCCTCCCAGTCGTCGCCGGTGGGCAGCCGGCGGAGGTCATCGCTCACCCAAAAGGCCGCGCGCCCTCCTTCGTTCGTCGTGAAAAAGGAGCCAGAGCCCTGCAAGCCCTGGTGGGTCTTCCGGAGGAAATCGCCCACGCGCATCTTGCTGTTCTTGGGAAAGATAAAGTAGTCGCCCCAGTGCTCCGTCCAAAACTCGATAATTGCCTACAGCTCAGCCGAGCGCTCGAAGCGCGAGGTATCCACGCCAAGCGCGGACAGGCGGACCCTGCCCAGCAGCGCCTGGTACTGCTTTGGCGAGAGCTTCACGAGCTTGTCGAGGCCCGCCACAAACGACGACCGGTACTTGCTCCAGACTGCAGCAGTAAACTTGACGGGCGGCAGCCCCCGGGCCAAGGGCACTTCCGCCTTCTTGCCCCACGCGGCGAGCTCGCCGTGGCCCGGCGCCACTTTGACGTCCGGCTTCGCGATCTCTTTCCGCTCTGTGGCGTGCAGCGTGTCCATCGTTTTTCTGTTAATATGACGGGAGAGTGCTAACCCTCTTTTTTTTTACTCGGTGATTAAAACCGATAGGATTTAAATCCAGCATGTAC
This sequence comes from Paulinella micropora, assembly GCA_019918135.1. Classification (NCBI taxonomy): domain Eukaryota; phylum Cercozoa; class Imbricatea; order Euglyphida; family Paulinellidae; genus Paulinella; species Paulinella micropora. The sequence goes on along the minus strand of WBZZ01004123.1, from coordinate 4,283 downwards.
AGCAGTCGTTCGACAGCGACGGTAGGGTATTGGCGCCCGCGTAGCGTATGCGATGCACAGGCACGAGGGCGCCGTCCAGCTGCCGTTCGGTTGAAAAGACGATGGCGCCAAAGCCCAAGTATTGGAATTTGACTTCGAAGATATTGCCCTTTGACCAGTCCTTGCGATCTAAGCTGTCGCCGCCGAGACAGGTATCAATGTTCCAGTTCTTCTGATCAATTTACGTGTCCACGCCCGCGTTGCGGTGCAGAATGCGCAGCCGGTTGGACTGTGTCTGGTCCTGCACGAAGAAGAGCCCGTTCGAGTCGTCGCCGATGCCCGCCAGCGCCGAGCTGGCCACATTCGGCGACGCAGGAAAGATGGTAGTGAAGCGGCAGACCAGCCCTTGTCCGGCGCGGTACTTGCAGCGCCGGAGACTTTGGGCCTGTGCCGTGCCGCTCAACGACACCAGGCCGTTGGCGCAGGCCACCGAGCCAGAGGTAGTGAACTTGCGGGGGTTGAGCGAGCCGGCGTAAGGGAAAGCTTCCTGCAAGAGCGGCGTAGGGTACGCGACCTTGTGCTCCCCAAAGGCCGTGGTCATGGAGGGCAACGGCTTGGTCTGGATGGTGTGCTCCAGCCGCAGCCGTTTCGTGCCGCCGAGCGTCAGTGACATTTTTTTATTCTCTGTTATTTGTCAGTAGTTAGTGACCGGGAAAATAAGGTTTTTTTAAAAAGAATGAGCTCCCTGCGCAACATTAGCAAAATGAACCTGTTGGTCAGGAGCAAGGACCGGGACAGGGTACAGGGAGCGGGCGACAGCGCCGAGTTCCGGCTGCCCTTGTCGGAGGCTATCGAGGGCCGGTACAAGCTCATTTGGGCCACCGTGCCCAACGCGCTGTACAACGTGAATTCGAAAAACAACAAGCTGTACCTAACCAGCACGGCCACGGGCGACGTGACCATCACGATCCCATCACAGAATTACACTGGTGAGACCCTGGCGGACGCACTGCAGAGTTTGCTGATCAACGAAGGGTACGTGCAGCCCGGGCAGACGATCGGCACCACGTACCTCGATACCCACCTCAAGCTACAGTTTACGCTGAGTGCCGGCGCAGAGTTCAAGATCTACTGCAGGCAATCCAACACTGACAGCGCGCACGCGGTGCTCGGCTTCGAGACTTCGGCCCAGGACGCAGAGACTTGGCTGACGCAGGGGCAGACCAGGGTCTTGCCCAACGTGGTGGCGCTGGGCCTGCCGACTAGCCTTGGCATCCAGATCAAGGAGTGCTCGAGTTTGGCCTACTCGGTCGGCGGCTTCTACGAAGTGTGGAACGGCAACAACGTCACGCGCGGCACCAAGGATCACTCGGCCAGCCTGATCATTCCGTTCCTGGCCTCGAGCGGTGGCTACCAGTCTAGCGCCCAGGACCGCCATGACCAGTATGTCTACTTTCCTAGCCCGACCAAGTATCTCAACGTCCAGGTCGTGTCGCCGGACACGCGCGACAAGGTTGACCTCAACGGGGCGGACCGGCAAATGCTGCTGAGCAAGGCGTAAGTTTTTTTTAATATTGTGGGCAGTGTATTTCAAGAAAATCCGTGATGTCAAATGGCAATGGAGTGAAGAGATCGGCAGCAAGAGCCTCAAGGAGGGCCGCGAGCAGCAGCAGCAGCAGTAGCAGCAGCAGCGCGCCACCGCGAGCGCCGCGGCCGGCGGCAGCGGCAGCAGCACCGCCACCGGACCCAGTCAAGCAGCACCACCACGACCCGGTTGAGTACACGCGCTACCTGCTGGCCCTGACCAAGAAGAAGAAGAACAGCTCCGGCGTGCCGGCCTTCAAGCCGAGAGCGGCCCGACGAAAATTTATATCTTGTCGCAAACTCTCTTTTAACAGAAAAAAGAACGATGGACGGGAAGTTCGTGGTGCCACGGGAGGACTCGCAAGACTCGGACGACTCGGACGTAAAACGAGAGGAGGAAAAATGGTCCTCGCGCCATGAGTCTTATTTTGCCAGCGTCTCTATACTAATCATACTGGCGAGGAGAAGAAGCAGGGTGTTCCCGCTTTGTTCAGTTGTTCTGGTTGATCCGCTTAGCATTAACTTCTGGTTTGAGTAGGCATCACCCCCCGGATAGCTGGTAAAAAGTACCTTTTCCTGGTGACAGGTGCACCAGCTTGTTTTTCAGTATTATTTGTCCGGATTGGACCTGATGCCATTTTATTCCTGGTCTGTTGCCGTTTTCCTTTTTGGCTTCACTGAGCTAATATAACGAGACATCATTCTCATCTTTTGAGGACTGTGTTTGGTTGTATTACCGACTTTTTACGAGCTATCATTGGGGGCATTACATTTGGAGTCCACATCACTAGGGTGATTTCTTTCTGCTTTGCCACACAGGCAACAGAGTGAATTTTCACTGACCTGTCTCACACGGGGACGTCAGACGAAAACAAATACTCCAACACAGCTCCCTCATAACTCTTTCACAAAACAATAATTTGATTGGTCTCAAGCAGGTGTCTCGTACCCTCTAGCCCAATCCATATCTGTGTGCTACAAGGAGACATCAGATACAAACTCTCTGTCGTTCTTGCTGTTCTCACACAGAGACCAAGAAGAAGGAGGTGGACAGAAGAGTGAAGGAACACACACAAAGCACAAACAAGCATAGGGACAGGAGCACAACACTCTACTGCATTTATCTGCATTATCTCACACATACGTCAGAGTATTTTTGCAACTCTCTGATCGTTTTCTAAAGGTAGGTCTGAGAACCTATCCGACCGACTGTCGACTTCTCAAGGAGAGCTTTTCTAGCTTCTCTATTACTATCTGTGTGTAGGTCCAAGTGGCTCATACTAGATACAATATAGAAAAGAAGGAGGAGAAAGTAATCTGAGTAAGGAGAACAAGAAATCGGAGAAAGTCTCAAAGACTATTTTTCTCAAACAAAAACAAACATACAAACAGTGTTTCATAGAGGACAGGGAATCTCACTCTACCCTCTCTATTAGTTTCTCTCTTCACTAGTCAATCGATTGAAGGAGGAACAGAACACAAACGAACAAAAACCAAACATAGGAGCTGACACTGTCCTCCTTTTAATTACTACTACGACATCATTGCGACAGAGACCGCCGAAGTGAGTGAATTCTCGGAGGCAGATCAAAGAAGAGAAGAAGAAGAAGCAGGAGGAGGAGGAGGAAGAGGACTGAATGAAGGAGGAGGAGGAGGAGGAGATGAAGGAGTAGGAGGAGGAGTAGAAGAGGGCTGGGATGATGAAGGAAGATATGGAGGAGGCGAAGATGAAGGAGGATTTGAACAAGAAGAGACGGGAGGAGGAGGAGCATATGGTAATCCCTTACCACCTGCCTACACGGGAGGAGGAGGACGAAAAATGATCGACTTGATTCATAGTGATGGAGAGGAGATCGCAGTGGAGGAACAACAGTGGGTGCAAGACCACTATGACCTCACTAAAGAAGAGTTTGATAACAAGATGGGGGGAGAGAAGGATACCTATGTGTGGATCCCTCAGGATCAAAGAAGAGAGAAAAGTCGTGCTAAACAGGATGTCTATATCCTATTATCAAACACAGCACAGCTCCTCGGCAAACTGGTCTCTGATCCAGAAAAGAGAAAGAAGATACAGCATATCAAGTTTGGGGACACACACACCCACCTTGAATTACTCGATGCTATCTTTGGGGTGTACACTCAAACCCTGATTTGGGAACGTTCATACGGCCCACGATGTGAAGGTTACCTCCAGTACACACACCCAAGAGCAATAGCCAGATTCCTCGCGACTGGTCAGGAGGCAGTCGATGTAACAAAAATGAAGACCAATCTAGGTTCGAAAAACTCGAGTGGCATATTTCATTTTTACGATGGAAATGAAGGCCTTGGAGGAGGGGAAGGCAGAGATGGAAAAAAGCATTAAGGCAGCAGGAGAAACTCATCCTGTGATTGATGAGTTAGAGAAGACCGACAGTTCTGACCAAGATCAGACTGTTGATGGGTGCGTTACTGCATAAGGAGGCATGGAAGAGATGTATTCCTACCAAGGATCACTCTGTCCTTAAATCACTTAGTAACGCACCACCGGTCGTCAATAAAGCAGGTGTTGACCAATATGTGGAGAAATATAATTTTCTCAGATCTGCTTCTGAATTGGTGGCCTTTATCACTCATGCTCAAAAGCTGGTGATATCTGAGAAGAAGAAGGCAAAAGAGAAGGCGGAGTTCGAGAAAACGATGAGACTGGAAATAATGAAAGCAAAAGTGAGTGGTGCAAA
>WBZZ01004122.1:155000-157500 GCA_019918135.1 Paulinella micropora | reverse complement strand
CCACCAGAGAGCGAACTGGATCAAGTTGTGGTTTACGCTTCCAAAAGCGTTTTGTAGGTCAATCCATGCTATGACCAGTTGGCGATAGTGATCTTTTGCATTTCTGATGGTAGCTTTTGTAGTAGCAATGTGCTCGGGGCATCCTGCAACGTTACGGAGGAAACCTTTTTGTTTTGCTCTGTCAAAGTACTTGTTATCTAGCAAAAAACTCTCTAGGCGTTTTGACCACAAAGAGAAAAATACCTTACCCGAGCAGCTTGTCAGAGCAATCGGACGATAGTTTGAGGCCTGAAGTGGATCGCCGTCCTTATGAAGGAGGGAGATAGCAGCTTGGGCCCAGCTATTAGCTACATCCGTTGTCCAACACTTGACAATGAATTTGTGTAAGAAAAGTAAAGCGGTGGGAAGTCTCTTGTAAACAAGGTAGCTAATACCATCTCTGCCAGGGGCTGCACCATTACGCTTGGCAAACACAGATCTTTTGGTTTCCAAGAAGGACGGTGGCTTGAGGTCAAAGGGGACAGTTGGTAGAGGCGGGCGATTCATTTCAGGTAAGGGCACGTAGGTTTGTTCACGATTAGCGTCTTTGTATAGGTTGGGAAAGTAGGAGTCACAGTTTTCTTTGGATAGGGAGGAAGTGGTTTGGGTTGAGGGGGGATGAAACAGATTTTTGGCAAACTTATGAGGGTCAGTTCGGAAGCGTGTATTTGCTTGTCGTTGAGCGGAGCTTAAAGTTGCATCCTTGAGACGACGGCGGAGGCGGTTACCGGTCTTCAATAATACTCGCCAAGTTTTTTGCAGGCTTTTTGCAACAGCAGCTGGAATTGAACCTGCCCTTTTGAGATCTCGCAGATGTCTCTTTTGGATCAGTTTTTGTTGTCGGTTCTGCGTGAGTTCTGTTTGGAGCCGGATTACGTGGCGGTTTTTTCGCTCATGAGTTTGTTCTTGTGTTTTTGTTACCCGTTGTGATATGAAGTCGTAGAGATATCTTTCAAATTTCGCTACTGCTTCGTCACATGACAGGCATTTGATGAGAGAGGAGGGGAGGATGAGAGGGAGTGCGGATTGGAGTTCTTCTTCAATGCCTTTCCATTCGCTTGGTGTTGATGGCAATACCAGGCGTTTTCTTCTTTCGGTTGGTTCTTTCGGGGCACTTCTTGTCCGATGGACGAAATGGGAGTATGTCTCGGCGTCAACACAGTGGGTGGAATCCAGGTTGATAATGCCGGGTTGCGACTTGTAGTCCGGATGGACGTGCGCTTTTGGGCAGATAGATAGATAGATAGATAGATAGATAGATAGATAGATAGATAGATAGATAGATAGATAGATAGGTAGGTAGTTAGATAGGTAGATAGGTAGATAGGTAGGTAGGTAGGTAGGTAGGTAGATAGATAGATAGATAGATAGATAGATAGATAGATAGATAGATGGATAGATAGATGGATAGATAGATACATAGGTACATAGGTACATGGATAGATGGATAGACAGGTAGATAGACAGACAAAAGACAGACAGACAAACAGATAAACAGATAGATAGATAGATAGATAGATAGATAGATAGATAGATAGATAGATAGATAGATAGATAGATAGATAAATAAATAGATAGATGAACCGGATAGTTGGCTTGAACTACCTATATGACGTTTCGATAGACTAAGATAGATAGATAGATAGATAGATAGATAGATAGATAGATAGATAGATAGATAGATAGATAGGTAGGTAGGTAGGTGGGTGGGTAGGTAGGTAGGTAGATAGATAGATAGATAGATAGATAGATAGATAGATAGATAGATAGATAGATAGATAGATAGATAGATAGATAGATATTTAGTTAGATAGATAGATAGACAGACAGACAGACAGACAGACAGACAGATAGATAGATAGATAGATAGATAGATAGATAGATAGATAGATAGATAGACAGACAGACAGACAGACAGATAGATAGATCGATAGATAGATAGATAGATAGATAGATAGATAGATAGATAGATAGATAGATAGATAGATAGATAGATGAGATATCGACTAATGTCAGAAAAAAGGAGCTTCTGATTTCGTCAACCAAGGAAGTCTGTGGGTAAAGTATCAACGCCCAGCTAAGCCGTGATGTTTGCACGGAAGGGACTGATACAGGCGATACCAAAATCTCCCTAGTACCAGGCAGGGCCAGGGCTCGTTCCATAAGCGCCCCTTGCAGAACGAGCTCCCACCTCCATTACAGAGGGCCCAGTAAGCAGATGGAGTTTCGAGACTGTTCGACAGTCTAGTATAAACCGACAGAGCACAGTGGGTTTTATTCCGGGCTCAACAAGCGAGAAAGGGCACCCTGAGGGAACAGGATTGTGCTTCCCGTCGCTATTTCGGCATGTGACTTATGGGCGTATGGCTAGGCACACATAAGGCACCCCACCACGGGCCCAGAAGATAGATAGATAGATAGATAGATAGATAGATAGATAGATAGATAGATAGATAGATAG